>SJYC01049782.1:0-11448 GCA_006408675.1 Madoqua kirkii | reverse complement strand
CGACTCCATGAATCGCAGCACGCCAGGCCTCCCTGTCTGCCACCAACTCCCGGAGTTCACTCAAATTCATGTCCATTGAGTCGGTGATGCCATCCAGCCATCTCATCCTCTGTTATCCCCGTCTCCTCCTGCTCCCAATCCCTCCCAGCATCAGAGTCTTTTCCAATGAGTCAACTCTTCGCATGAGGTGGCCAAAGTACTGGAGTTTCAGCTTCAGCATCATTCCTTCCAAAGAAATCCCAGGGCTGATCTCCTTCAGAATGGACTGGTTGGATCTCCTTGCAGTCCAAGGGACTCTCAAGAGTCTTCTCCAACACCACAGTTCAAAAGCATCAGTTCTTTGGCGCTCAGCTTTCTTCACAGTCCAACTCTCACATCCAAACATGATCACTGGAAAAACCACAGCCTTGACTAGATGGACCTTTGTTGGTGAAGTAATGTCTTTTGTCACATAGGAAAGGTGATATTACCCCCCTGCCTGACTCACAAAGCTTTTAATTTTCATTTCTTAATATTTCTGATTTTGAAATATATTTCACTTGATATCAACATACAACTTCAGGCTTACACATTCTCTGTGCTTGGCATATATTTTCTGTCCAATTTCTTGGAGCATACTGTGTCTTCACATATAAAATCTTTTGAAAGAGGTGATGCTAGTCCAGAGGAGCCCCCAAATTTGGAGCTGCCAGACCTGCTTGTGTTATCGCAGGCTTTGCTGGGAGCATGGCAGTAGACAAAATGCAGCCAGATCTGGGGCAGGTAAGTGCTCAATTGAGGGCATTTCTGGGCGTGCAAACAAGTCAAGCTTGACTGAGATTAGAGAGCTGGATGTCAGGATCAGGGGAAATGTGGTTGAAGGGAATCAAGAGAGAGAAGAATGAATCAGAGCTTCTGGAAAATCAGGAACTGTGTGCCATTCCAGGTAGCATGGAATCAAAATGGAGAGTGAAGAGGGGATGGAAGCATGAGGGCGTGCAGATACAAGGACCCAAGGAGAATCTGCAGGGAAGTTGGTGTGCCTTCAACTACCTTTTATTTCTGCCTATTTCATGTTTGAATAATTCCAGGCTTTCTGACTGGAGGCAAAAAATCTTCTATTTTGGAACTTGCCCATGCAGAGCTGCTGTAAAGAAGAGGTCTGAATACATAAAGAAATTGGTTGCAGGCATGGGATGTAACTGTGGATGTTTTATTCATTCCTAAGCCAATACTTACAGAACATGGGAACGAACTATTCCCTAAAGAAAGGTAAGGCTCACAGCCTGTGGCTCACAGCAAGGACTGAGCTCTCTCAGATACTCTGTCTGCAATTAAAGAATTTATTCATTTGAGACATAACATCTAACACCTAGCATATGTTAAGTCCTTGCTGGGCACTATGAATATACTGTTAAATAGGAAAGGCATTAACTCTACCCTGTAAGGACCCGTGAAATACCAGGTGGTATTGAACCTTACATACCTGAAAGTTCTGACATATAGAAACTTCAAGTTCAATGATGCTATGATTAGGGGAAACAAAGTGGTTTGTGTGAGGGATTCCTTAAACAAATTGAGTGGTAGACAGACATTGAAGGGGCCCCTCTGATCTCACTTCCTGGTAGTCATACCTTGGTGTAATCCCAGGATGGGGCTCGTGACTTGATTCTAACCAACAGATTGCACAGAGATGACAAGCACCACTCTCGTGATTATGCTGTGTTATGTAAGACTGTGGTTTGTCCCCTCACCACTTCTCTTCAACATAGTATTGAAAGTCTTAGCTATCAGATAAGAAAAAGAAATAAAAGGTATCCAAATTAAACTATAACTCGTTACCCAGTTCTCTCTGGAGTCTTTTTTTCCTTGATGGCTTTGAGGGGGAAAAAAGTGATCTTTTTTCTCTTATAACATCCATAAGTCTTACAGTTATAAAGAAATTAATTCTGCCCACAACCCCAGGGTGAGGGGTGGGGTTGGAAGTAAGTGCCCCTCCAGTGGAGGCTCTGATGAGTCACCAGCCCTAGATAATAGCTTGGGAGACTCAAAACAGAGGATATAACTCCCTGCCTACATCTTTCACCCTCGGTCACTGAGATTACGCATGTTATTTTAAGCTGTAAAGTTTGTGCTATCTGTTATGGACCAATAGAAAACAAAACAACGGAAATATTAATACGTTAAATGTCAAACTCTGTTCTCAGTCCTGCACTTGGGACATGAACGAGTGATAAAGAATATTCAAGAATCCCCACTAACCACACCTAGCTATGCTTGTGGGTCACAGTCCAGTAGGGGACATATGCTTGTAAAGGCAATGACAAAGCCTGTGAGAAGTAGCTGTGGTTTTGTGGTTATTCAGAGAAGCAAGCTTCCAGCTCTACCTTGTGGGAATCAGCGAAGCTCATGCTTTAGAAAAGAGGGGAGCTGAATCTTGGAGAGTGAGAAAATGGTCACTGGCCAGAAATGCCAGGACCAGCCTTATGGGCACTGAACAGATGGCAGGGCATTCACTAAGGCTCAGAGCTGTCAACGATCACACATACCATCAGATCTTCTCGTCACTTTAAGGCGAGAAGAAACCCTTGAGATCTCAGAGAAAGAAGAGGAAACACGGCCTCTGTTTATTGAACAACTGTTAATCAAACAGAACTACTTGATTATCCTCCATTCCAGCTTCTCCCCCTTCCCTGAGTTACACAACTCTTGCCAACTCATGACGTGTCGACAGAGTTATTATCTAGCGAAAATTACCACCACCCATGATGGGAATTTCTGCTGTTATAAAACAAAAGCAAACGCCAAATCGGGAGGAGAAAGAGTGCATATGAAAGAGGGCCTTTTGCATCTCTTTTCTGGCAATGTTCTTTTTATGCTAATATCTCATAGTTTCCTACCTTAATGACTCCATTAAATGCCGTGAGAGTATTTGCAGGAGAAAAGTGCTACCTGGAGATGAAGACGTAAAGTTACTAAGTGTGTTTTGAGGAACAGAGAGATTTCTCAGTAAAGGAGTTAATGTTCCAAAGAAAGCTTTGTTTATCCGACAGACTTTATGACTATGCTGTTTTCTTCACTCAGCACCTTAATTCTCAACCACCATAAGGCTGTCCAGATGTTTAAAATAAAAAGCCCATTTGGGTATTATCAGAGATTACGGGGAAGAGATAGACAGACATGATGTTTAGCTATGCAACATAAATTCCCCACGTATGTGCCAGCCAGCACACTCTGTATTCTCACCCCGCTGGAAGACTGAACCAATAAATCACAAGAACGAGACACAGGGCCCCGAACACAATTTACCTCTAGACAGCTGCCATTGCTGGGAGGGAGCAGGAGGGGCAGAAAGGAAGAATGGGAGCAGGCCTGGTGCCCAAGGCTTCTCACTCTGCCTAACTTGGAGAATCTGCGTTCTTCTCCCGATCTCCCTCATCAGATGTAGCATCAGCCTTGTGAGATGCATATTCTATCGGAAGCAGCCTTGTCAATTTGTCAATAGCTTGCCAGCTCCCTTTTCTCATTCTTCAGCTTTGATTTATTTCATTCCTTCTGCCTGCTGTGCCTGTCCTTTTTATCTCTGCCAATTAACATGCTCCTTCTCCGTCAAGGTCTTTCTTGAGACCTCAAGTGTCTTGACACCCTCTAGAATCATACTAACCACAGTGAGTCTCTCTTATGTTTGCACGTTCATTAGTCTGTCACCTCTAAGGCATTCAGCATGCTACTCCTTGAGTACATGGGCATCCAACCCCTCTACGAGACTAAACATCTTGAGAACAAGAAGTCTGTGTAGTTCTAATGATAGCAACAATTCTGTATTCATCTTTCTAGCACAGTACTGTCCTGGAGACTGCGAAATATTTGCCCCATCGGTGCACTTAGAGATCATCTGGGATACTGCAGTTATCACTGTGATTCCAAGAGGTGAGAGCCATTGGTTTTGCTTTCTAGATACCGAGAATGAAACCTGTACGTGGGGAGTGTTTTCCTCAAGGTCACATAGCAGGGATTTGAGACAAAGGTGTGACTGACTGTATTTCCGTTATATCAGATCTCCCCAAGCCAAGCACATAGTGGGTGATTTTTTTAAAAAAGTTATGAAATGAATGAGAACGCAATGCAGGCATGAATGAATACTTATGTGGAAACTTTATTTTCTCTCCTTTGGGGCAGTAAAACTCACCATCGATTATTTTGTCTTTCCATGTTTTTATCTTTTTATCACTGTTTACATGCCTTGTTTGTGCTGAAAAGTGAGTGGCTTAGTTGACCATACTCCTTGGCTGGACTCTGGCTTTGTTATTACCTTGGGCAAGTCCCTTAACTCCTTTTTACCAGTCAGGAAGCTAGGGATATCACTCATTGGCTTACCTGACAATTGGTACACATTGATGCCAATCATAATGGTATGCCAATAACCTTAAAAAAAGCTAGATAAGATCCAAGAGAGGAAAAATAAGATACTATTTTAATTTTTTAAGAGGAAAAATAAGATAAATAAGAGAGTTCCAGAAAAACATCTATTTCTGCTTTATTGACTATGCCAAAGCCTTTGACTGTGTGGATCACAATAAACTGGAAAATTCTGAAAGAGATGGGAATACCAGACCACCTGACCCACCTCTTGAAAAATCTGTATGCAGGCTAGGAAGCAACAGTTAGAACTGGACATGAAACAACAGACTAGTTCCAAATAAGAAAAGGAGTACTTCAAGGCTGTATATTGTCACCCTGCTTATTTAACTTCTATGCAGAGTACATCACGAGAAGCACTGGACTGGAAGAAACACAAGCTGGAATCAAGATTGCCGGGAGAAATAACAATAATCTCAGATATGCAGATGACACCACCCTTATGGCAGAAAGTGAAGAGGAACTAAAAAGCCTCTTGATGAAAGTGAAAGAGGAGAGTGAAAAAGTTGGCTTACAGCTCAACATTCAGAAAACAAAGATCATGGCATCTGGTCTCATCACTCCATCGGAAATAGATGGGAAAACAGTGGAAACAGTGTCAGACTTTATTTTGTTGGGCTCCAAAATCACTGAGGATGGTGACTGCAGCCATAAAATTAAAAGACGCTTACTCCTCGGAAGAAAAGTTATGACCAACCTAGATAGCATATTCAAAAGCAAAGACATTACTTTGCCGACTAAGGTCCATCTAGTCAAGGCTATGGTTTTTCCTGTGGTCAGGTATGGATGTGAGAGTTGGACTGTGAAGAAGGCTGAGAGTCAAAGAATTGATGCCTTTGAACTGTGGTGTTGGAGAAGACTCTTGGGAGTCCCTTGGACTGCAAGGAGATCCAACCAGTCCATCCTGAAGGAATTCTTTGGAAGGAATGATGCTAAAGCTGAAACTCCAGTACTTTGGCCACCTCATGGGAAGAGGTGACACACTGTAAAAGACTTTGATGCTGGGAGGGATTGGGGGCAGGACGAGAAGAGGACAACAGAGGATGAGGTGGCTGGATGGCATCACTGACTCAATGGATGTGAGTCTGAGTGAACTCTGGGAGTTGGTGAGTGACAGGGAGGCCTGCCGTGCTGCGATTCATGGGGTCGCAATGAGTCAGACATGACTGAGTGACTGAACTGAACTGAACTTAAGGGGTATTGACCTTGACCTTTATTGAAAAGAAACATTGTTTGTTCTCAGAGCAGCACAGAGGGACTTATTTTTCAGTACCGTGATGCTCTTCTCCAGAAGAATGGGGTCTTCTCCTTAATCCTTGGTTCACCCACTCACAAGGCTGGCTGCTTACTCCCCTGTCAGTCATTTACTGCACATGCCCATGAGAGCAGAGGTCTCTTTGGACACTTCAAAAGGAATAGTTCTAGAAAGAAAATAATTGCCTGTAGGGTGGCTGACAAATCAGAGTTCTAGCCCAGGTCTATTATGAACTGTTAATAGTTGTGTGACTTTTTAATTCCTGAGCCAACATTTATTTTTCTAAGCAGTGAGGTTGTCCTTTCAACTCTCATATTCCATGTGTGTATATGTACACTCACCACAGGCATTCCTGGGAATTTTGCTCCTGCTATTTCCTTACAAACAGATGGCCAATAATGAGGCTGTTCCTGTCCCTTACCTGTAATTCCTAATTACACAGCATAAATACAAATTTAGTTTTAATTCAATTAACTGGTAATGAGGTGAGGACATAATACTTGAATATATGATATCAGTTTGGGAGTGGTAAGCCATGGACAATAATATTTGTGTTCCATTATATTCTCTGTGGTATTTTCAAAATTGTTTAAAATGCCCTCAAAATACTCTGGCTGGAATAGCCATAGAAGCAGGAAAAACGTTATTGGAGAAAAACAAATATATACATGTTAGAGACCTAAATTTAAGTCACTGTAACAATTATCTTTTGAGAGATTTTCCCAGAAGTCCAGTGGTTAAGACTTTGCCTTCCAATGAAGGGGCTGCTTGTTTGAGCCCTGTTCAGGGAGGGAAGATCCCACATAACTTGGGGCCAAAAATCAAAACATAACAAAAGCAATATTATAAACAATTCAGTAAAGACTTTAAAAATGGTCAGCATCAAAAAAGAATCTTTGCAAAACTCCAAATCCACAATTACTTTCTGAGCCTCTATTAAGAGCAAGACATCAAAGAATAGTATATATTCTTTACATCTTCAAGTCCATGTCCCAAGTGGTGTCAAAGCATATCACACAGCTCACGGGTTCCACTCTGTTCCTGATTTCCCACCGCAGTGAAGGAGACTCCCCTTTGTTTGGGCTACCTTCTCCCCCTTGGACCTTAAAGTCTGCGGTCATCTAGCACTACTATTACTGGAAGGTTAAACCAGTCTCCCTCCCTCCCTTTGTCTGCCCTGGCCCTCACCTCCCTCCTCACCCACTATGCCTGCGCTGAGACACCCAGGCCCGCCGTGTCACACCACCTCCTCCTGGACGCCTGCTCCTTCCTCCCTCAACTGAAGCCCAGGGCTGCCCGTCTGCAGTGTCTTCTTTTGCTATCAGTTCTTTTCACTTCCTTAGCTTCACTCACTTTCTGCCTTAGCTACCCTGAAAAATTCCAAACACAGATCAGAGGATCAGAACACCTTTTTCCCCTGGGTATTTGCCCTCAAAAATAATGAAATCTGGATGCTGATGTCAATCACACGCATGTATTATATCTTAGCAGAATCCTCAACCATGCATATTTGAATAGGCTCCCATTTTCTGTACGGATTCTTAATAAAGCTTTGCTACACTTATTTTGAGATGAGCAGAGATCATCTGATCACAGTGAATAAAGTGAGTATTTCCTGGTTCTTTTTTCTCCTTCTCTCATAACCAGTCTCTCAGCAAACTCTTGAATTCCTTCATTTATCTTTGTGTAACAATACCATGTTTTCTAAACCATCATGACCTCCTGCTGGAATACTATAACATCCTGCCAACTAATTGCCCTGTTTGACTCTTACCCACCTAAAACCCATTACCCCCCTGCAGCTGTAAGAGTGACTCTAAAGCGAAGTCACATAGGGTCCCTCCTCTGGCTCCTTTATACTCCATTGGTTTTCTATTATGCTTTTTTCCCCCATAAAAGTGCTTTTTCTCTGACCTAAGAAGCAATACGTTTCTATGTGATTGGTTCCCAATGGATTCCTTAAACAACTTTTTTTTCCCCATTATCTTTTTTGTTTACTTTGTTCCAAACTCCCTAATTTAATTAAACATGATTATATTTCTCATTTTTGGAACATTATTATTACCATCCCTTTGTATAAATCCCATTTCCTTACCCTTGATATCACCTGTTCTTTCTTGTATTTTAAGTTTCAGTTCCCATGTTATTTCCAGAGAGGGGTCTTCCCAGACTACCCTGTATAAAATGTCTCTCAGACTGATATTCTCCATCTGAACTTCTTTTTTGCATTTTTAAAATAGTTGTTTCATGGCATTTATCTCTTTGTCTGTTTTAGTTTCCTAACCTAGTAGAATGTAAACTTCTGAAATACTGCAGAGAAAGGTAATTCTTCTTTGTTTAGGACACTGCTTGGCACACAGGAGGATTTTGATGTACATTTGATGAGTGAATAAAAGAAGTGGGAGAGACAACAGGGAGAAGGAGGAGAAGGAGCAAGAGGAGGGAAGGGTGGAGAGGAGGAGAAAGGAGTGGACAGATGAGAAGGAGGGAGGAGAGGAGGACAAAGACCTCTGCCTTGTGCATGAAGACGTTTGGAGAGAGAGAGATGAGATGACTTATTTCCAGGACAGACAAGAGACTAATGGTCTTTACACCACTGGTGTTTCAGATCTTGGATGTTTGAGACGCGAAATCTTCAGACAACTTAACTTGTGTTTGTCTACATAGCTCATACAACACAATGGGAACATCTCCGACTGTAGTGAGGTTATTTTCCGTGACCCTTCCCCCTGCTCGTGATGACCTCAGGCCATAACACATAACGAGGTGGGGAAAATGAAGCCTGACTCCAAAAGCATAGCTTTGTCACAGCATCTTCTCCCACCAGTGATGGATGAGGCCAGGGCCAAAGTCTGTCTGGATGCCCTTTCTCTCAGAATCTCTGCTCTTCCAAGATTGTGCCCACGAAGCCTCTTGCTTGTGTCCTGCCACCTACCTTTCCCCTATCTAAGGGTCACTTTTTTTGATTTCTGTTTTTTCCCAAGGCTTCCTTGGTGGCTCACTAAAGAATCCACCTGCCAATGCAGGAAACTCAGGTTTGATCCTTGGGTTGGGAAGATCCCCTGGAGAAGGAAATGGCAGCTCACTGCCATATCTTGCCTGGGAAGACCCATGGACAGAGGAACCTGGCAGGCTGCAGCCCATGGGGTCGGAAACCAGTGATGGATGAGGCCAGGACCTAAGTCTGTCTGGATGCCCTTTCTCTCAGAATCTCTGCTCTTCCAAGATTGTGCCCACGAAGCCTCTTGCTTGTGTCCTGCCACCTACCTTTCCCCTATCTAAGGGTCACTTTTTTTGATTTCTGTTTTTTCCCAAGGCTTCCTTGGTGGCTCACTAAAGAATCCACCTGCCAATGCAGGAAACTCAGGTTTGATCCTTGGGTTGGGAAGATCCCCTGGAGAAGGAAATGGCAGCTCACTGCCATATCTTGCCTGGGAAGACCCATGGACAGAGGAACCTGGCAGGCTGCAGCCCATGGGGTCGGAAAGGGTTGGACATGGCTTAAAGACTAAGTAACATTTTTTGTCTATATAAGGCAACACCATGACAAAACCTGGGCTTCAGGTGTTCATGTGTTTGGCCCATAACCCCAGCACTGTTCTAGATGCTGGGACATAGAGTGGTCCAGCCTCATGTTGCTGCCGCTCCTTGACTTCTTCGCCCTAGTGGAGGGCCTTGGGATGCCCTCTTTTTAGATAACACTGGGCTTTCACAAAAGAATCCAAGTAGGCAGCTTGCTGCCTTATGAAGTTAGCTTTATTAGCTATTAGTCTCACCATATGTCAAGACAGAAAGATTGTTTGTACAGGATTGCTATCGAGTTCGCTGTCACTAGAATAAATCACTATTGACCTTTCCACTTTTAAGAGTTTAATGAACTTAGGAATGGAAATTACCCCCAGAAGTAACAACTGGAACCTTGGCTTCTATAATTAAGACCCGTTGTCATTAATGTGAACTCTTTGACATGTCGGGGGTCACTGCTGTTAATACTAATGAATCAGACGAAGGTAGAAAAACTGACAGAAAATCAAAATGGTCCCAATTCAAAGTCAAACAAGAGATTCTAAATGAAGATTCTATGTAGATAGGAAATGCAAAATGACCTGGAATCATAATGGACTTGTGGACAGTCAACTAACATGTATTACACAATGATTGCTTTTTAGGCACTATATATACTGTATATGGGCTTCCCTGGTGGCTCAGTGGTGAAGAATTCACCTGCCAAGGCAGGAGACACAAGCTTGGTCCCTGGGTCAGAAGATTTCCTGGAGAAGGAAATCTCCGGTATTCTTGCCTGGAAATCCCATGGACAAGAGAGCCTGGCAGGCTACAGTCCATGCAGTTGCAAAAGAGCTGGACACGACTTAGAGACTAAACAACAATAACAAATACTGTATATAATCTACTTTAATCATTATTGTGTATCTGTGAGTTAGCAGTCATTATCTCCAACTTCAATTTATTGTCATGACTTCTTCACACTACAGATGACTTAAAGATAAGGAGACTAAAGCTCAGAAGCAAAATAATAATAATAACGTTCTAAAATAATTTATTCATTTAACAGTATGCATTTAGACTCCTTTATCAAAAGTCTTCAATATTCTAGGAGTCAAACATATGGAGGCACCTAAGATGTACTTCCTGGCTCATCATTCTAGAAAAATAACATACAGCTTTTCTTTTTTTCATTTTTTTAGCCAGGCCATGCAGCATGTGAGATTTTATTTCCCTGACCAGGGATCAAATTTGCACCTTGCCCTCCTGCATTAGAAGCATGGTGTCTTAACCACTGACTGCCAGTGAAGTCCACATGACTTTTCAGTGATATAGTTTGAACTTTGCTAATTTGCATTGAGCTAACAAAATCATCCAGCTATACTCCTACCTTCCAATCCAGGTTTCTGGTGCAATCTCATCGTCACTTGTCTAATCCCTTGAAATGCAATCTATCATTTATAATAATGAGACCATAGTTTATCTGGACATTTCACCACTAAGTTAGTTTACCATTTAGACAAATAAGGTCTGTGATTAACTTGTGGACATTGAGTTGAACGCTCACTCTGACATGCTAACATAGTTATTGGATAATTTGGAGTTGGATTCCAGGTATGACTGGTTATGAAGCTGATTATTTTCTGTCTGTTAGTTCCCTTTCTCAGACACAAGGCATTTAATGTGTTTTTGAGAGACAGATAACTCCATTTCAAATCCAAGTAAACAAAGACTAGTATAGAACCCTGATTAAGTTATTCATCCTTTGTGAAATTTAATTGTTTCAAACTTTTAAAAATTAATTTGTTTGTAAATGAAACAAAAATAAATAGTTTAATGATAAAAGGTACAATTCACAAAGAAGATAGATATCATAAACCATTAGACACCTAACAAGTAAGAAACAAAGGTACATAAAGCAAAAATCAGAAGAACTATAAGGGAAAACAAAAAAGAAATATAGTCATAGTGAGATACAGTAACATTCCTCTGAGCTTCTTTTATCAAGTACAGAAAAAATAAGGAGCATCTCAAATGTTGTCATTAATAATTTAAGCATAATAGATATATATTTATACTAATCTTATATCCTACACAAAATTTCTCCAAAGAAGACATACGGATGGCTAACAAACACATGAAAAGATGCTCAACATCACTCATTATCAGAGAAATGCAAATCAAGACCACAATGACGTACCATTTCACACCAGTCAGAATGGCTGCGATCCAAAAGTCTACAGGCAATAAATGCTGGAGAGGATGTGGAGAAAAGGGAACCCTCTTACACT
>SJYC01049781.1:0-25235 GCA_006408675.1 Madoqua kirkii | reverse complement strand
CCCGAAGGTGAGAGTACAGGACAGACTCTGGTTTGGGGGTTAGATGCTCCGGAGCAGGGGAATTTTCTGAGACTTGGTCACGCCTTTGCGTATGCCGAAGCCCCTTTCCTCATGACCTTTGCCATGGGCAGAGTTCCTCATGCTGGCCCCCAACAGCAGGTCACAGTAAATTTTGATGCAAGCTTTGTAGAGGGTTCTGCCAACAGAAGCTTAAAAGGTAATGGTTGAAAACAAAAAAATATTACCTATCTTCTTCAGGGTAAAGATGCCCATACATCTTTATGGGCATTCAAGATTCTTCCTACATCTGTGAAATGTGGAAAAGGCTGCAAAAACCTGCACATTTACTGATATGTCTTAACTTGCATGTTTGCACTGTTTCAGAAAGCCAGAGGTTAGGTACAGTCGGAGTTTCAACATTAAAACACAAAACCAACTAGTTTTTGTGGATTGTGTTCCTTTTACTTTTTATATACAGGAGCAGCTTTCTGACAGTGCAATCTTAATGCAGTTGTAACAGATTAATTCCCCCTTTAACAAAAACAAGACCCCAGAAATACAGGTTGCTTCAGTATGACACAAGTAGTTTTATAAGTTGTATAATTTCAAACGAATATATTTATTTCTCTACTTTTAACCATGTTTATATTCAAGATGTTATTACTATATACAATGTTTTCCTGTGGTCATGTATGGATGTGAGAGTTGGACTGTGAAGAAGGCTGAGCACCGAAGAACTGATGCTTTTGAACTGTGGTGTTGGAGAAGACTCTTGAGAGTCCCTTGGACTGCAGGGATGTGCAGCCAGTCCATTCTGAAGGAGATCAGCCCTGGGATTTCTTTGGATGGAAAGATGCTAAAGCTGGAACTCCAGTACCTTGGCCACCTCTTGCGAAGTTGACTCATTGGAAAAGACTCTGACGGTGGGAGGGCTTAGGGGCAGGAGGAGAAGGAGACGACACAGGATAAGATGGCTGGATGGCATCACCGACTTGATGGACATGAGTCTGAGTGAACTCCGGGAGTTGGTGATGGACAGGGAGGCCTGGCGCGCTAGGATTCATGGGGTTGCAAAGAGTTGGACACGACTGAGCGACTGAACTGAACTGAATATCTTTGTAAATATAACATTTGCATTTTTTACATTTCCTCCATATAAACATTTCCAGCTTTTTGTCATTGGTTCCTTTAGTGAGAAGTTACTCTGAAGCTCCACATCCTGTAACGCAGTTTCAGAAGAGGTGAGGCATGAATGTGAGGACGAGAGCTAGGAGCTTATTAACCATTTTCAGACACGCGCTGAGTAGGAATAAGAGGGTGTAAGAACGAAGCACTGAAAGAATGGCCTTGTGCTCTGCTTTCTTTATAACGTGCATCAATTCCCAGTATTTATCGCTTTTTTCTTTCCTATTAAATTTCCCCCACACTGGCCCCTCAGCTCCGCGGATGGGGATTTTGGCACGTGCCTAGTTGCGGCCCCAGCGCCTGCAACAGAGCTCGGTGGCCTGTGCTGTCCTTGGTCGCTCAGTGCTGTCAGACTCTAGCCCGACAGGCTCCTCTGTCCATGGGATTCTCCAGGGAGCAACACTGGAGTGGGCTGCCACGTCCTCCTGCAGGAGATCTTCGGGACCCAGGGGTGGAACCGGGTCTTCCGCACTGGCGGGCTCTTTACCACTGGGCCCTGTGGGAAGCGCTGCTGGGCGCACAGTAGCCCCTCAGTAAGTGGCAAATGAACGGATCGGGAGGAGAGGGGATACAGGAGGAGCCCCGCGCCCGGCGCTCCCCGCGTCCCCTCGGAGCCCCGCCTGCGGCGCCCGCACGGCCGCGGCCACGGCGCGTGCGCCCCACGCGCGGCTCGTTTCTGGACGCCTAGGCGATGCGAGCGAGGTGCGCCTGCGCAGTTCACCCGGCCGCCCAGGTCCAGGCGCGCTCGGCGGCGGGGCGGTGGGTCCGCCGGCCTGAAGGCCGGGCTGGGCCGGGTCGGCTCCGGGCGGCAGGCCGGGGCTGCGGGACGCGGCGGAGGCGACGCGACGCGGGGGCGGGCGGGCGGCTGAGGGCCGGTGGGGGCCGGGGTCAGGGTGCGCGTGCCTGTGTGGGCAGAGCGAGCGTGTCACGGCGTGTGGACCGAGCCTGGCCGGGTGTGACAGCGCCCCTGAGTGCGTGACCTTGCGCGTGGGAGCGCGCGCGGCCGTGTGTGGAGTGTGAGGACGCGGGAGCGCGTCGTGAGCGTGCCCCGCAGGCTGCGCCCGGGGAGCCGCCAGCACGCGGGGCGCCGGCGCGTGGGGCAGACGCGAGCGGGAGACAGAGCTCACGGAGGGAAGGGCTGGGAGGAGCCGGCCCCGGCCCGGCGGCAGATCCCTGGGCCCCGGGCCGGCGGGCAGAGCGCCGGCCTTGACCCCCTCCGCCCCGAAGGCCCTTCCGCGGCCGCTGTGCTTGCCGAGGCCGGGAGGTCGTGGACAGTGACTCGTAACTTAGGGAGTTGCGGTGACTGCTTCTGCGTGTCCCTGCGCCTGCACACTCCCCCCAGCCCCGAGGACGTTTCTTAGAAAAGTTGAGCGAATGGTTTCCCGGTGTTTTATAAGAAGCCAGGACCAGAAGCAGGAAGTCCTCTTTGGGCCAGGGTCCCCCAGACCACACGACCCCTGTGCGGGCTACCCTGTGTAAAGATGCTTTCTCTGAGGCGTTCGCTTTGTAGCTTTTTATCTCACCTTTGTAGAAAGGGTGGGGGCACATTTCCTTTCGATGTCATCCTCTAGTGGAGAGACTGAGCGGGCAGATCTGGATCCCTGTTGGGCTCAAGTGCTTGAGCATGAAGCCTTGGATAACTTCGCTGATGAATACCCTGACCGTGAAGGGGGACATACAGTGCCACTCTGAAGCTTTCTCTGAGGCGTTCGCTTTGTAGCTTTTTATCTCACCTTTGTAGAAAGGGTGGGGGCACATTTCCTTTCGATGTCATCCTCTAGTGGAGAGACTGAGCGGGCAGATCTGGATCCCTGTTGGGCTCAAGTGCTTGAGCATGAAGCCTTGGATAACTTCGCTGATGAATACCCTGACCGTGAAGGGGGACATACAGTGCCACTCTGAAGGGTGCTGTTATTTTTATAAACGAGGAGCTATCTTATGCACAGAGAGTGTATGTTGCATATTGACATCTAAAGCACGTGGGAGATTTAAATGGAGTATGAGCCTGCTAAATGGCTTCTGTCGAGTCCGACTCTTTGGGACCCCATGGACTGTAGCCCACCAGGCTCCTCTGTCCGTGGGATTCTCCAGGCAAGAATACTGAAGTGGGTGCCATTTCCTCCTCCAGGGATCTTCCTGACCCAGGGATCAAAGTGTCTGCTATGTCTCCTGCATTGTTAGGCAGGTCCTTTACCACTGGGAGCACCTGGGAAGCCCTTGAGTATGATCTCTGAAGATCCTGAATCACTTGCAACTAGTGTAAGACTATGAATCAACTGTACTTAACGCAGGGAGGGGAAAGAATTTAGACAGCAAAGGCCAGCTGAGGGACACCTCTTACTCACTTCTGTGCTGGGGAGAAGGGCAGCGGGAAGGAAGGCTTGCTGGGCTGACGGTGCTGAGAGCTTGGGGCAGGCCTGGCATTTTAAAGTTTTCTTCCTCCCTCTCCAGCTGTGTTTTCTCTGAACACTGCTCAGAGAGGAGCCGAAAGGAGGAGGGCAGAAGAGCATAATTTCTTAAAGCCATGTCCGAGGTAAGGTAATATTTCTTCTCTTCTTTAAATGCCTTGTTTTTTCAGATTTTACATGGACATTTTGCTTTTCTTCTGAAATTCCCCATTCTACTGAAGTTCCATTCATTCAGTGACCTGGTCCTCATGTTCTCCAATCTAGTGAAAGGAGATTACCCCACCACCACCCCTCCAAAGCACAGTGAGCTTCCCTTTTTTTTTCCCCCTCAGCCAGAATTTTCATCTTCTATTCAAGAAACAGTTTAGCACTTGCTGTGGGTGAGATGTTCAGTTGGGAGGTCTTAAGAGGCCAAATACACTCCTTGATGGAATATGAAAATCTTCACTGGAGGGACTTGATTCATTGAGGTCAAAGTGGGTGCTAAGATGTGATCAACAGTTTTGAGCTTTTCCACAGACCTGAGTTTGAGAGTAGACAGGGCCTGCCGAGGAAGTCTTAGCTGTGGTACAGGACAGGGTCTCTTGCTCAGGGTGGTTTTGAGGAGTGGGATTTGCTGTGTCCTGAGTATTAAATAGTGGGTCAGCTAGGGCAGGAGTTTTCTTTAGGCACTGGGTGAGCATTAACGAGCAGTACTCCATGGGAGCACTAAGATGTCCTGAGTTAGCATCAGCCCCTGCATCATTCAGTGAAGATTAGTAGAGTTAATAGGGGAAACTGAGGACATCTTTTTGAAAAAGGAGACTGACAGGAGGGAATATTGAATATACACTTAAAAAGTGGTTGCTTATATCGATAATAACAAAATCAGTAAATAATACAGAAAGGGAGCCAGAGAAATAAGATCAGCACATAACGTCCAGAAACAAATACAAGTACAAAGGGAAAATACTCACTCACTGAACATATAGTTATTAAAGACTTACTGTATTTTAAGTGCTGGCAACACTGTGGTTAAACAAATAGGTACTGTCTTCATGGAATTTACTCGGCTAGTAAATATCATTTCCTCTACTAGTTTATTATAGTGTAATGATACTTTAAATCAGAGGAGAAGGGCTGGATGTTCACTTGAAATTTTTTTCTTCCTCATACTTTGAGGCTAAAAACATTCTGTAGTTAAATACAAAATAAAACCACAGACGGCTCCGTCTTTTTGTTTCGTATCACGCGGAGCAGCACTGTGACGGCTGGTGGCAGAGATGCTGTGTCTGCGCTGCCCAGTAGAGCAGCAGCTAGCCACGTGTGGCTGCGGAGCCGCGTGTATGGGCTAGTGTGACTGAAGGACTGAACTTTTAAATGGTAATTGATTGAAATAACCACATGTGGCTAGGAGCTAGTCTATTTAGACACCAGAGTTCTAGGTTCATAAAATGATAAAGCCAGGAAGAAAATTATGAGTGACCTGGTTTTCTGAGACACTGTTTTCCAAATGAGGAAAAAGAGGCCGAGGAAGGAGCGGTGGCAGACGTCACTGTCAGCGACTGTCAGGGGCAGCAGGCTGTGCTGCTGAGGGTCAGCGCCGGCTGCTGTGAGAAGGCGGCAGGACAGCCAGGGGCTCCTGGGGGCAGAGTGCTCGGGGCCCTGGAGCACGTCGCCTCTCCTCGGAGTGAGGCCCCGCGCCCTCCCCTTGCCTCTCGGGGCCCACACGCCCAGCTCCCGGCGCTGAGACCTCAGGTCCTCCCGTCTTCACTGCCGTCTGCCCCAGTCACACTGGGCTTGCTGCCCCTCACACGTTCCCAGCTCCCGTTTCTGGGCGTCTGCATTTGCTCCTTCCTCATCGGTTTAACTCTCCTCCCCTAGAGGCGGGCCTGGCTAGCTCTCCCACTTCATGTAGACTGTTGTTCAAACCTCAGCTCGTTTTTAAGATTTTCTCTTTATCTTACACAAAAGTGAAAGTCAGTCACTCAGTGGTGTCCGGCTCTTTGTGACCCCATGGACTGCAGCCCGGGAGAAGGAAACGGCAACCCACTCGTGCTCTTGCCTGGAGAATCCCGTGGACAGAAGAGCCTAGTGGGAGGCCGTCTGTGGGGTCGCACAGAGTCAGACACGACTGAAGCGACTCAGCAGGAGCAGCAGCAGGACCGCAGCCCGCCAGGCCCCTCTGTCACGGGCCTCGCCAGGCAAGGGCACTGGAGTGGTTGTCGTTTCCCTCTCCAGGGGGTCTTTCTGACCCCGGGACTGAAGCCGGCTCCTGCACTGCAGGCAGATTCTCTACCATCTGAGCCGCCAGGGAAGCCCCGTTTCACCTCTGTGAACGCTCCTGTAACCGTCACCTTACCTTGTTTCTGTCATAGTATTTAATATTACCTGACTTTGTGTGACCTTATATTGAATGTCTTTCTCCTCTGTCAGAATCTTAACTCCACTAGGGGAGGGGCTATATTCTGTCCACCTTTGTATTCCCAATATAGGTAGTAGGCATCCACTAAATATTTGCCAACTTAATATATAAATCAACAAAAGAATGAACGTTTGAGGCCAGGGCAGCAAGAGCCAGCAAGCAGCGTCTCTCCCGCTGCCCGCGAGCTGGTGGCGGAAGGCGGCAGAGGGCGTGTGATGTGGGACAAGGCCCATTGCTCCGAGGTGCCTCAGTCTCTTGTGATGGGGCCCAGGAAACCGCATTTTTACCGAGGCTGCTGATGATTTTAATGCGCCGTTTGTGAGAATCTCTGCCTCTAAAGATTGTGTGTTTAAAGTGTGCCTCTTGTGGTTGTGCTCATCATTACGTCCTGTCCGACTCTTGCGACCCCGGGGACTGTGACCGCCAGGCTCCTCTGTCCATGCGATTCTCCAGGCAAGGATGCTGGAGCGGGTTGCCTCGCCCTCCTCCAGGGGATCTTCCCGACCCAGGGACTGAACTCGTGTCTCCTGTATCGGCGCCTGGACGCCTCTTATAAAACAGTCTATGTTTTGTTTTTTCTCTATTTTTCCTCTCACAGCCAGGCTACTGCTCTTTTAGGGCCGCTTTCGGATAATGTGCATCCGTTACTTCTTACCGTGACAATCACTTTCTGCCGGCTGTAATCTTCCCTCTGTAGATAGTACCTTCGCTGTTTTCTCAACAAGTAGTATCTCAACAAGTACTACGTTATTAGTAGTAGAGAAGGCAATGGCACCCCACTCCAGTGTTCTTGCCTGGAGAACCCCAGGGACGGGGGAGCCTGGCGGGCTGCCGTCTGTGGGGTCGCACAGAGTCGGACACGCCTGAAGCGACGCAGCAGCAGCAGCAGCTGTCACATTTAGTTATTGTCTCGGGGCTCTGAGTTTCTTCCTGTACTGCAGTGCTTCCATTTTCCTTTGTTTTTCATTCCATTCCATTTTCCTCCTACCTGAAAAACTTTTATTAGTATTTCTTTGACTACAGGTCAAAACTTCAGTCCCAACCTGACTTTTTTTTTTTTCATTACGTCCTTTTCTGACTAGGCCAGAATAGTGTAATTTAAACTTTTTTCTGATGTTAAGTTGGGAAATCCCATGGAGAGAACTTTTAGGAATATATTTTAAGACAATAACTAGAGACCTTTGTAACATCATAGTGAAAAACTAAGACTGACATAATTAAAAATAATCAAGGGGTTAGTAAGTCAGATATGGCTGATTTACATTATATATTGATAATAATATGCATCTAGCAAGAGTGATGTTATCAGTAAATGAATGTGTAATCATAGATATGTCTGTGTAAGGGAACCTGAACAAATACATGCTAACTGTGCATTTTGACTGCTTATAGGAGGTAGGTAGATGTTGGGGGTTAGGACTTCTGAGCTCTTAACTTAGAAAGGGGAAGAAAAATCACTGTGGGTAGAAATACCAGACACTATTTTCTTTCTTAAAAAAACTTTTTTTCTTCTATTCTAAATAATCTTGCAATAAGAGTAGCGTAGGCTGCAAGTTTTTCCCTTCACGTCTTTGAACCCATCTTCCCAGTCCCTTCTGTCCTGCAGTGTTTCTGTAGAGAAGTCACCTGAGGGCTGCGAGGGGGTGTCCTTGAAATTCTGTCCTTCTCTTGCTGCTGTGCGAACCCTGCCTTTCTCTTTTGTGTCTGGGAGAAGATGGGCTTCATGCCTTGCTCCTCTGCCATCCTGATGGCTCTCTCCAGACATTATTTCCTGAGCTGCTTTAATAAGGTGACAACATGGTATAAGATTCCTGTTTTCTAGAATCAAAATAAAGACACTTGAAAAGTATTCAGATCTCATTGGCTAAGAGGAAAATGTCAACCAGATCATCAAAACCCAGAATCCATTGGTTTATGTGTGCAAGTAAAAAAAACATAAGAACTTTACCTGGCAAAACCTGCCTGGCCTCTACTACAAAAACATGCTGTGTGGAACACCTTTTGTTGCACTCAGTTTTTAAAAGAGTGTATTGAAGTGGTTGAGTTTTAATAGAATTTATGATTGATGGTGCCCAGCCCTATTCTAGCACAGGTTTCATCTTTTAAACCCAGCCTGTGTTCCCTTCCTTGAAGCCTTCACTCACTTCCCAGATTTCCCTTTATTAAGAAGTTGTTTCTGAGATGGAAGCACGTTAAGACAGAAGCTGATCAACGTAACTGCTGTTTCGTGGTGTCCTTTCACTTCACTTGCAGCTTCCTTAACGTTTCTGTCCGTTACTCAGTCATTCATATACTCATTTTTTTTCTTCCCATTAAAAATGTTTCTGTGTAGCATCACTGATGGGCTTCAGTGCGTCTTCAGTAGGGGTACTACTGCTCTGTCAGGAGGCACGTTAGTAGGAGTGACATTCCTATTTGACAGGCCCTCTGGCCAGGACACATCCAGAGCTTGCCCCGATGGGGCCCTGGACGCTGATGCAGGGTGGGTGGTCCCCACCCTACTGGACTGTGGGGAGGGTGGCCGCCAGCGGGGCTCCCTGCAGCCGCTGTTCCCAGCCAGCGTGGAGGGATTTCGCCATCTGACAGGTCGGCTCAGCTGTGTGGGTGCGGGCCGCTGAGGGCAGCTAGGTGTCAGCTCAGCTTAGGGGTAGGTTTTGCTCTGTGATGTCCCAAACCTGTAAAGCACATACCAGATCACACAGCCCAAAAAATTACGTCTGGAGCAGACTTGCCACACTGGGAAGAATCCGTATTTTCTTAATTTGGGGGAAGCAGACTAGGTCTCACTTCATGTCACAGAGAGCCTTAGTTTAAGCATGGTGTTTGAGAGCTGTGTGGAAACATTTGAGAAACTCTTGCTCACTAGGCGTGCACAACTAGGTGTGTTTCTCTAGTGAGAGCTGCAGGTGTTGAGGGACGCACTGCATCATCACATTCGAAATGTTCCCCATTTAACACCGTAGTGGCTGAGATCACTGTGACTCTGTCTTTCCGGGCTTATAAGTTAACAGCTGTCTCTGAGCCTTGGTTCTGCTGTCCAGAGCCATTATGTCGTCTTTGTGGTCCTGATTGTTCTCTGTAATGGCATACATTGACGTTTTTGCAAAATCACCATAAAACTTCTTCACTGCTTTTATTTGTATGTAATTTTAAAGTACCAATACAGTGAGCATCAAGTACATTTTTATCTATGCCTAATTGATACAGCCGGAACACTGATCCTTCAGTTGCATAGTCTGGGAAAATGCCCGTGAGAATTGAGCCTAGCTCATGTTTCCGCCTCCTCCTCGAGGCCTCTTTTCACTGCTCTGGTCTGTCCTGATTTCCCACACTGAGCGATGCTCTAGCATGTAGTGAGTACTGAATTATTTCACATTGGATTGTTTACAGTGTTCTGTTCTTGCCAATTTTCACTTATCTTTTCTCCATCAGTACAGTCTCTGAAATTGTGTACTTTCCATGACAGAATATCAAGACTAAGCCCAGAGAAGCTGTGTGGCTCAGACCCCACGATTCTGACAGGAAATTTCACTATATGCAGTATTTCTGTCTAAGAACACAGGCAGTTTAACTTTTTTAAACTGCTCATGGGAGAGTAAGAACACTGGTTGAGCAGGAACATGTCTGTGTCATTTCAGGATCCGGTGACATTTGGGGACGTGGCTGTCGATTTCTCGCAAGAGGAGTGGGAATGGCTGAACCCTGCTCAGAGGAGCTTGTACAGGACGGTGATGCTGGACAACTACAGGAGCCTGGTATCGCTGGGTGAGGTCTCCCTGTAAGGCGGGATCCGCACGGAGGCTGCTCTCCAGTGCCACGTTTGGGGGGCCTCTGCTGCACCCCACTACTGCTCCCCCAGATGAGTGTAGCTCTGTAGAGTCAGCCTCAGCTCCCTCCCCTTCCCAGTGACCAAGCAGCTGGATCTGACTGATGGGCCTGGCTAACTCCTCTTTTTATTTTTTGTGAGCAGGAGTTTCGGTTTCTAAGCCAGATGTGATCTCATTACTGGAGCAAGGAAAGGAGCCCTGGATGGTGGAGGAGGAGGGGCCGAGGGGAGCGTGCCCTGGTGAGTGAGTGAGACCCGGGCTGAGAGGCCCCTGCCAGGAAAAGCTCAGCTAGTCTGCAAAGTCCAGCTCCTGACGCTTCCTGGGTGCCGTCAAAGGGCTCCAGGCCTGGGAAGAGACAGAGGCGTCTCTGGCCTGAGCTCCCAAACTAAATGCTGCTCGATTCACTCTCTCACACAGTACTGTCCTCTCAGATAACCTCTTCCTGTTCTCTGGGTCCAAACGTCACAGCGTCTCCTTGTCTTTGCTTTTCAGTTTTACACAAGTTGCTCCAATCCTCTGTTTAAACATCTGGATGCAGCAACGCATTTTTTTTCCTTTCACTCATTCATTCCTTTTAGACTGAAGGACTGACTGATTCATTTATTCATTCACTTAATCTCTTACCGAGATTCATGTTTCTACTCTGAGAAAATCATCCTATCAAATTTTTAGGCTTATTCTGATGTTTACAAACCATCAAAGGAAAAATACTTCTGGTGGTATTTTCTTCAGGTCTGGGTAACTGGGAGGTGATAGCATTTAACAGAAACAAGTCAAAAGGAAGAACAGGTTTGTAGAAGAAAAGATGAATTTGACTTAGGACAGTGAGAAACTTACCTGATGGGAAGATTTCCTAGTGAAGTGCATACTACTGGAGGGGAGGAGGCAGGAAACAGTCTGGTGAGATGTTCATGTCAAGGAGTGCGGTCAGCCGTCTTAGAGTTGGGAAGAAAACCTCTACCAGGGCCTCTGTGGGGAAGTAGACCTTTGATAGCTTTCTCAGTGTACTCTGGTAAATGGCCTCACAATAGCTTCCTCCTTGGGTTAAATTATATAAATTTTTCTAGATGGTTACCAGGTTTATTTCCATGAACTTGAGCATAATAATTGCTTGTTGCTGCTGCTGCTGCTGCTGAGTCGCTTCAGTCGTGTCCGACTCTGTGCGACCCCACAGACGGCAGCCCACCAGGCTCCCCCGTCCCTGGGATTCTCCAGGCAAGAACACTGGAGTGGGTTGCCATTTCCTTCTCCAATGCATGAAAGTGAAAAGTGAAAGGGAAGTCACTCAGTTGTGTCTGACTCTCAGCGATCCCATGACTGCAGCCTTCCAGGCTCCTCCGTCCATGGGATTTTCCAGGCAAGAGTGGGGTGCCATTGCCTTCTCCGTAATAATCGCTTACAATTCTTTTTGTTTTGTACTGTAGTATAAAATATCCCATTTTCTTATTTTATATAGCTAATTTTTTTAGTTGTTAGGTTGCTACTCATTAATCAGTTTTGCTTATTTATTTTTAAATTACAGCTTCTGGCTATATCTGTTAAATATAAAATATAGCTTCATCATTCTCCCCTTTTCTAATTCTCTATTTTCAGTTTTTCTTTTTACTAATTATTTCTTAGATTGTTTTGTTTCCATTTTTTGGAAACATGCTAAAAAACTGAAAAAAGCTTAAACTATTATTTCATTGTCTCTTAATTCACTAATGAAATTATTAGAGGTTTTAATTTCCTCTTAATATAGTTTCAGCTGTATTTGCTATTTAGTGGTTTTCTTACTTCCGTTTCCCAGACAACTTTCCTTTTAATTCCCATTTACATAACAGTTGTTTAACAGAAAGTTTTCTGGTTTTACTGTGTTTTGATCAAATTGTTTTATCATATTTGATCAGGATAGCAATTACTACTGATTCTATTTTCTAATGAATTGAGGATTTTATATGCCCTAAAGATAGCTTTTTTTAACTCTTCTATAGGTTCCAAGTTAGAGTATTTTCAGTGTAGAGCTACTTGAGTTTTACTTTATGTCACTGAAGTCTGTTTGTTTCCATCCGTACTTTCCCTTAACTCTATAGACAGTACATTCCATTCATGTGAATTAGTGTGATGACGTCTGACCGCTGTATGCGTCCATGAAGCCCTCGCTGCAGTGACGACACAGCTTGTGCCTTTCTGCAGCCCATTCTTCTCCACTCTGGCTCCAGACTGGCCTCTGTCGCTTGAGACTAGTTTGCCTTTAAACTACATGGAATCACACGCTCATGCTCCGTCCACCTCGCCGTCAGAATCTGTTTTGAAGGTCACGTTGTTGCATGTGTGCGTGACTCGCCCCTTACGTTGCTGAGCACCAGTCTGCTGTGCAGCTGGTCCACTCAGCTACTGACGCACCTTTGGGTTGTGTCCAGTGTGGGCAATATGAAGTGGTCACGTACAGGACTTTGTATGGACATGCATTTTCACTTCTCGTAGGTAAATATCTAGAAGTGGAGAAATGGGGTGGGGGCTGTGGGAGGGAGGGGATGCACACACACATGCAGCTGCACTTAGCTGTGCAGCAGAAGCTAGCACCACACGCTGAAGCGATTCTATGAGCTTAAAAAGGTGGAGAAACTGAGTCAGATGACAGGACTATGTGTGACTTCAGTTTTCCAGGGAGATGGCATTTTCACTCCCATCAGCACTACAGTAGCGCTCCAGGTGCGCTCCATATCCTCACTGTGTCTTTTGAGGTTTACTGTTTCTTTTAACGGCCTCATTGAAGTAAAGCTGATCTGCAGTGCTGACTTGAGCTGTGCAGCAGGAAGAGCCAGGCACGCGCATATGCAGCTCCCTGTGCTCCCGGGGCCTTGTGTGCCCATCCTAGATGACAGTCTGCATCCGCCAGCCTCAAGCTCCTGCTCCTTCCCTCCTCCACTCCTCCCCCTCAGCAACCACAGTGTTTTCCAGGTACACAGTTGCTCTGGTGCCCTTTTTTAAAAGGCTTTCCCTTCCCCATTATATTGTCTTTTTGGTGTCTTGGTTGAAAACCAGTTGACCGTATATGTATGGGTTAAGTTCTGAACTCTGCTCTTTTCCACTGATCTATATATGTCTGTCCTTTCACCAGTACCAGACTGTCCTGATTACTGTAGCTTTATAGTAAATTTTGACATCAGTTGAATTTGTAAAGTCACTTTGACTATTTTAATAGATCATTTGCATTTCTATATAAATTCTAGAATGAAGTTGAGCATTCTACCTAAAAATCCTGCTGGGATTTTGTTTGGGATTGTGTTGAATCTATGTATCAATTTAGAGGGAACTAATATCATTGTTCTATCATTGACAGCCTAATATCATTGTTTTCCAATTCCTGAAATTTAGCCATTTTTTACAGTCTTACTTTCTGTTAGCAGTGTTTTCTCATATCTAGTGTAGTGGCTTCTTATGAGTATTATGAGTATTATATATCTATATAGAAAGAGATATAGTTTTATGGATATAAGATACATAACTTTTTAGATATAATGTGTGCATGTGTGATCAGTCGTGTCTAACTCTTTGCGACCCCATGGACTATCCAGTTCATGGAATTCTCCAGGCCAGAATACTGCAGTGGGTAGCTGTTCACTTCTCTAGGGGATCTTCCCAACCCAGGGATCGAATCCAGGTCTCCTGCATTGTAGGAAGATTCTTTACCAGCTGAGCAACTGGGGAAGCCCAAGAATACTGAAGTGGGTAGCCTATCCCTTCTCCAACAGATCTTCCCAACCCAGGAACTGATCCAGGGTCTCCTGCATTGCAGGCAGATTCTTTACCAACTGAGCTACCAGGGAAGGCATGAAAAGTAACGTTATCTGCAAATACAACTTTATTTCTTGTTGAAAACCTAGGGTTTCTTGTACTATTGAATAGCGTTGGTTAAGAGCAAATATACTTGCACTGTTCTCAATCTCAAGGGGAAATGTATTCACTCTTTCACCATTAAGTTGTTACAGATATTTCTTAGATGCTCTTTATCAGCTTGAGAAAGTTCCTTTCTACTCCTACTTTGCTGACAACTTTTATAATAAACAGATGTTAAATTCAATAAAGTACTTTTACACTGATTGAAACAACCATATGATTTCCATCTTTTAATATGTTAATGTGGTGAATTATACTGATTTTCATATATGAAACCAACCTTGCATTCGTGGGATGAACTCCACTTGGTCAGGATTATGCTTTCGTATTCTCCTGGATTTTATTTGCTATAATTTTTTATCATTTTACTTTATGTTTCTGTGCTATATTGCTTTTATAAATCAAATTGGAAGTCTGATTTTACTACAAATAAGGTGAGAAACCAGTGGAAAGTCTTGAACAGAGTAATAGGTGATTTGATTTAGGAATGGAAAAGATAAGGCAAATAAAGGCCTATGGCAGATTAATAAAACCAACAATTTGATACAAACTTACTTCAATATGAAGGCATCTTAGCTTGAGTATCAGCTAAAAATTTACACTTGGTTGGAACATATCACACAGAAAATGATACTCAGGAAGACTATTTTCAGACTTTTAAAGTTTAACCATAGAGTTTTATATATAGCCTGTGGCAATTAATAGGGTTCCCTGGTGGCTCAAGATAGTAAAGAATCCGCCTGTAATGCAGGAGATGCAGGTTCAGTCACTGGGTTGGGAAGATCACCTGGAAAATGAAATGGCAACCCACTCCAGTATTCTTGCCTGGAGAATCTCATGGACAGAGGAGCCTGGGGGTCTGCAGTCCACGGGGTAGCAAAGAGTGAGACACAACTGAGTGACTGACACTTTCTTGACAATTAATGACACTTCGTGTGTTTTGGGATGTGGGGATCTAATAGATTTTTTTTCAGCCACATTGACGTGAAGTTTTTTTTTTTAAAGCTAACATAAAAACTTACCTTGAATGCAGGCTAACCTGAGGCAAGAGAGGGTGTTTGCAGACTTATATTAATATTAATATAGATAGATAGATAGATATGATGATTGTGATTTTCTGATGGTTACCTTAATAGTTATTATGCATGAGGTATTTTCTTAATAAGTTTTCCTGCATTTTCATCCTTTATCATCTCGTTAGATTGCATTTAACAGCTATTACATCCTTGAACTCATGTATGTAGTTCATTCACCAGTTTGTGTTTTAGAAGTTCTTTCCTAATGCATAAACACAAAAGATGTTTGTTTTCTTGATATCTTTTAGACTGGGAGTATGCATTTAAAAACAAGGAATTTCCATCAAAGCAAGTTATTTTTGAAGAATCATCCAAAGTAATGATGATGGGAAGAAGCCATCTTAGTTATAACCTCAACTGCTATAACCTCAACTGCTCCAGTTGGAGAGGAGACTCTCAAAGTAAGGACTGGTTTAAGAACCAGTTGGGAACTCAGGAGGTACATGCTAGTCAACTGATCATCACTCATAGAGAAATCCTAAATGAGAATCACAGTAATGAATATACTAAGTCCTGGCAAACTTTCCATCAGGACACAGTCTTTGAGATAAAGCAGAAACGTAATAAGCATGAGCCACAAAAGAGAAGTTACCGGAAAAAACCTGTCGAAATGAAACGTAAGAAAGTCTATGTAGAAAAGAAACTCTTGAAATGTAATGAATGTGAGAAGGTGTTCAACCAGAGCTCATCTCTCACTCTTCATCAGAGAATTCATACTGGAGAGAAGCCCTACGCATGTGTCGAATGTGGGAAAACCTTTAGTCAGAGTGCGAACCTAGCTCAACATAAGAGAATCCACACTGGAGAGAAACCCTATGAATGTAAGGAATGCAGGAAAGCCTTCAGCCAGAATGCCCACCTTGCTCAACACCAGAGAGTTCACACTGGAGAGAAACCTTATCAGTGTAAAGAGTGTAAAAAAGCCTTCAGCCAGATTGCACACCTGACTCAACACCAGAGAGTTCATACTGGAGAGAGACCGTTTGAATGTATTGAGTGTGGAAAGGCCTTTAGTAATGGTTCATTTCTTGCTCAGCATCAGAGAATTCACACCGGAGAGAAACCTTATGTATGTCATGTGTGTGCGAAAGCCTTCAGCCATCGTGGATACCTAATTGTACATCAGAGAATCATACAGGAGAGAGACCCTATGAATGTAAGGAATGTAGGAAAACCTTCAGCCAGTATGCACACCTTGCTCAACATCAGAGGGTTCACACTGGAGAGAAACCTTATGAATGTAAAGTGTGTAGGAAAGCCTTCAGCCAGATCGCGTACCTTGATCAACATCAGAGGGTTCACACTGGAGAGAAACCCTATGAATGTATCGAATGTGGGAAGGCCTTTAGCAACAGTTCGTCACTTGCACAACATCAGAGAAGTCATACCGGAGAGAAACCTTACATGTGTAAGGAATGTAGGAAAACGTTTAGCCAGAATGCAGGCCTTGCTCAGCATCAGCGAATTCATACTGGAGAGAAACCTTATGAATGTAACATTTGTGGGAAAGCCTTTAGCTACAGTGGGTCTCTAACTCTACATCAGAGAATTCATACTGGAGAAAGACCCTATGAATGTAAGGACTGCAGGAAATCTTTCAGGCAGCGAGCACACCTTGCTCATCATGAGAGAATCCACACTATGGAGTCATTCTTGACTCTTTCCTCCCCCTCAGCCTCTATGCCCAGTCAGCTGCCAAGACCTGTAGGCTTTATCTCCTAAATATGCCTTGAATCTGACTCTGTTAATCCATTTCCATTCTATCAATGTTTGTCCAATACACGATAATCTATTTGACACAGACTATGGGAAGGGCTCTCTAACCCATCCCCCTGTATTTACCATTTCTCGTTAGTAATCCATATTGCAGTCAAACTTGTATTTAAAGAGTCTGACCATATCACTTCTCCTTCATTAAAACCCTTCACTGGCATCCTGTAGGGCTTAGGTCAAGGTGCACATCGCTCAAAATAGCCTAAAAGACCCCTGCCCCCCAATACCTTGTCCCACTTTACATTTCAGAGTCCCATTTCCTGTGACTGTCTCATTCCTGGGCTACTTATCAAAATTCAGAATTCATACTGCAGCAACAACTAGATCGGGATTCCAGCCCTTACTGTTCCATCTTCTAGCCCTCTAGTTTTGGAGAAACTTTATCCCTTGTAAGCATCTTGTCTTTTTATTTCTATTATAGAAATAATAATGGTACTACCTCAAAAGTTAATGGGAGGATTAAATGAGATAATGCATGTAAATTGCTCAGCACAGTGCCTAGCATAATCAATAAACATTAATGTAAAATAAAAAGATAACTATGTATACAAAGAAGAAGACCTGATCATCTTAACAGTGATTATTGGTGAAATAACAAAATAGCTCAAGACCCAGGAGACTAAAGATTTTTGAGTAAAAGAGCAGCCCTTGTTCTGAAACTGAGTGAAAAGGGTATCCAACACAGCAGAGTTACTGTTGGAGTTCATGATGATGTTAAGACGGTAGCTCCTGTTTCAGTACAAACATGGAAATATGATTTTGTTGATAAGAAAAACTAACTTCATTATATATTCAGCAGTTTTAAGAAACCAGGTGTTAAACATCAACTGTAATAAGTAAAATTTACTGAGATGTAGTCATCATTTACATTTAAACAAAGGCACTATAGTCCTCAAAAGACAGAAAACTAAAAGATCGATAACCAAAGAAGATTAGAAAACAAAATTTAACTCACCGTTCCTAATTCTAGGTAGATGAATCATGTTAAATCCATGTCATTTAAATAGAAAAGGTGTTAGGTTCCAAGCCGTAATTCCAAGACCAGAGGAAAAAGAAATCAAAACTATAGGTCAAAACTCACAAACATGTTTGATTTGTGTGAAATTTAAAATGAGTATCTTTAGCTGGGCATTTGTTTTCCACTTTTCCACAGTTCAAACCACTACCTGTTGCCTTACATCTGACTTGTTTTACACTTTATTACTTCCTGACTCCTGAAGGCTTTGTGCAATCAGTGCTGGAACCAATTCTCATGTGACTCTAAGTACAAAGAAAATGAGTAAAGTTTAATGGAGGAGAAGAACAGACATTTTATCCTTCTGTAGGGGAAGATTCAGTATTATACAGATGTTAGTAAGCCCCAAATTAATCTGTTGATTCTTTGTACCTAACAAAATCCTAAGAATTTAAGGCTTGAAACATCGTGTTTGTCAACTCACACATAAACATTCACAATAGACACACACAGAGGAAAGAGATAATAAAGGTGCTGGTTCACTGTCAGTAGCTTAACAGTACTGGTACTGAGATTCTGCTCAAAATTATTTCTGTACAAAACAACTGTCTCATTCTTTTATCCAAATGCAAAACAGTCATTAGAGGATACCATACATAATGTGGAAAACAGTCTCCCTAAATACAGCATGAGACCCAGAAACCACACACGTGGACTCTTGACTATAGAAGAACTTTAATGAGCTTTTATATAGTCAAAGATAGTACAAAAGGTTTTTAAACATTAGAATTTGAAAAAATCAGTAAAATATGTTTAGCCATGAGATTAATATCCTTAACATAAAAGTACTCCAAATCATTTAGAAAATGACACCGCCTTCTCTTATGGGTAAGGGGTATAAAGAGATAACTGATGAAAATGATAAGTACTGACTCTCACAAGGACCAGGATACAAGTTAAACAAGTGAACTACCATCTTTTGATACCGGATTGATAAAATTTGCACTGCAAAAGCATAGGAGAGAGGAGGTACTTCTGTGTACTAATGTAAAGGTGACTTGTCAATATCAGAATTTTCAAGGCTTTTTTTTGCAATTAAACACCCTTCCATATCCTATAACAGATAAAACAATTTAAAAGATATCAGAAAAGAATCAACTTTTGTTAAAAACAAAAGGGAAAAAACCTGCTTATTCATGAAATGTAGCAGAAACAGCTGTGACCTGAAATGTCTGCCTGACGGATTTCAGTAATGGGGAGTCAGGTCTGTCCAAAGGCCCCCAGAGAAGCTCATGCTCTAAGCGGCCTTGTGTAGAGGCTGCGAGCCAACAGTGACAACAGTTTATGACTTTTTATGTGAAAGTATGTTAGTTTCCCTACCAGAGCTTGCCCACTGTACTTGTCTGTAAGTAAAATAAATTGGATCCTTCTTTCACACCATTCAGAAAGGTTAGTTCTAGTTGAATAAAATCCTAAATGTTAAAGGATTAAGAGAAAACAGGATATGCTTATGACTTTGCTGTTGGACATATCTTCCTAAACTAGACAAAAACGAAAGTCACAAAGATTAATGAACAACTTGATTGTATCATAAGTTGTTCGGTCACTAAGTCTTATCCAACTCTTTGCAATCCCATGGACTGCAGCAGGCTTTTAAAAAGACAAATGAAACAGAATGGGGAAAAGCTGTAATAAAATACAAAAGGAAAGGTGTAAGAGTACCTATAAATAGGTAAAGGACAACCAAGGGAGAATAACAGTGAACAAAGGGTGATAATGGGCAAGCCAGAAGAAATGCAGGCTGCTGCCACTGAGCCCTGCTTAGCCTTGCCAGCAGGAAGAGGTGCAGACTTAAGTAATCTAGTTTTAAACCTTGGCAGGTGCACAGAGAAATAACTGCTCTTTTCAGGACCGCTCTGGAGGCAGTGAAGTTGTTAAAACATCAACTAACCCTTCAGAGGGCGCTATGGTTAGTACATGAAACTAAGAACCATCTAAATTTCCATCCATAGAGAAATGCTGGCACCAGTTTAAAAGAATGGACTGGTAATACTGATAAGGATTTGACTAAGGCATTGGTTAAAGATTTGCAGATTAATAGAGACTATATATTTAAAATACACTTCTATAACTATGCAAATACACAGAAATAAGTCCTGAACAGACATCCAGTTTGTGTTTTGCGGAGGGACCTGGAATTGGACACTCTGGTCCAGAGGGTAGATTTATCATTATCTGTAATGTTTTAAATAAGAATGTTATCATAAAAACAAACAGAAAAATTCAGTGAACTTAGAACTAGAGCAACTAGAAAGAGAGTTGGCAGCTTAAGCTGAAACCTTTCCTGGGATTTGGAGGTTCTCATCATCTCTCCAGCCCTTCCCAGGCACACTTGAAGTAAATTGCCTCATTCAGCGGAACAGCTCTATAGTGAGAATAACCAAAGACCACCTCCTACTGTCTACTTAGGAGAATAAAACAGTATCATTCTCAAATGTGAACAGACAGCTGAGGATCATCACAGATGACGGAAGAGTATCAGCATGATGAGGGCCAAACCTGGAGCAGGAGAAGTTATATAATGAGGATAAAACAAAACGTACGTTTGAGATTGGCATAGATATTATACTTTTAAAGCAAATATGAGAAGCTACCAAAAAGAAATAAGACAACTCCTACTTGCCTGGAGAATCCCATGGACGGGGGAGCCTGGTGGGCTGCCATCTATGGGGTCGCACAGAGTGGGACACGACTGAAGCGACTTAGTAGTAGTAAGAATTAAAAGAAAAATTACTGTTATAATAGAAGGTTTCAAAGAAAGTTATGGACATTCTTGCATTTCATAAATCTGGAAGAAAATGAGAAACAAAAGGGGCTTGGAAGTCTAGTAGAAGGCCTGTCTAGTTATGCGAGTTCCAACACACACACACACACACACACACGAGAAAATAAAATAGGAATGTGTCAAATGATTAAGAATCTTTCTAAACTGAAGAAAGTTATGAATGCTCAGTGAGGAATAGCTCATTTGAATGTTGGGCAGGCCGAACTGGCAAAAACCATATTATAATAGAAAAAAAATTTTAAAAGACACCCAGAAATATGCTTGTGGAATTCACACTATCCTAAAAGGTTTCAAAAAATGTGAATTTCTCCTAATAAAGCATAATGATTGAGATAGCATTAGCCTTCCCTCCAATGAACAATATTAGGTGGTAGATTACAGAAGAGGAGCTTCCAACTTAGGACTTGAAACTGCTTTGAATCTAGAAGTTTACGCTGGAACGGTAGTGAGACATGAGGCCACATACCGATATTCTGTACATACAGTTTGCTTCAGTTTACGTCCACTTGTCTTTCAATAGGGCAGTGAATGATTAGCTTTAGCAAAATCTGGATGAAAAAGGTAAAAAAAGAGAGAGAGTAGGATGATCACTGTAAAAATCAGACCAAATTACTGGTAGGCTAGATATCCAGGGAGTCAGTGAAGAGGAACTTCAGGGAGAAAGGAAGGGATGGGTTACATTAAGTAGAATTAACACAGAGTTTAAGGATTTCTGTAATACAGTGAAAACAAACATTCATCAGAAGAAAGACAATTACTGGCTTGGGGAAAAACAAAGGAGAAGCCATATCAGATATCATGGTCCTAATATAAAACAAGCCCCATAAAATGTGACATGACTTTGGAAACAATATGGAAAAAAAAAGTGAGTACTGGGGATCATAACACTGGACTTGTAGATGAGGAAGTATAATCTTCAACAATGCTCGGCTCTGACTCCTAAAAGAATATTTATACAGTGATAATGATTTAGTGCTATTTCCAGCTTTAAAATAGACAAATCCCTTAAGTCTCTGTATGTGTGTGCATGTATGTGTGTAACAGACCCCATGGACTGTACTGTATCATCCATGGAATTCTCCAGGCCAGAATACTGGGGTGGGTAGCCTTTTCCTTCTCCAGGGGATCTTCCCAACCTAGGGATCAAACCCAGGTCTCCTGCATCGCAGTGGATTCTTTACCAGCTGAGCCACAAGCGAAGCCCCTTATTTCCAGCTTTAAAATAGACAAATCACTGAAGCTCTGTATGTGTGTGTATGTCTAATATCTATTTAATAATATAAAGGCAAAATACAACTGATAGTCTGGATGGTGGGAGGCTGACAGGGAAATAAGAGCTTGAAGCAAGGAGAGGGGCAATATGCTCATGGTATATGGAGAGGATTCAGGAGATCTGTCAAAAGTCTATAGAAGAAATGTAGGTTAGTTGTATTTGAAGTTAACACACATGAGAAGAGCTATTGTAACCCACTTGGTGGTATGGATTAAACTCTTACCTTTCATGAAGACTCGGGAAGTATATAAAGTTAGTAAATTTACAAATAAAGCAACTGTAATCAGGACTCTGATAGAAACCCAATTCAAATCAGCTTAGGGAAAAGGCACTCATCAGCTGCTGTAAATGAAAGCTGCAGAGCACGTGCGTCACAGCCTCAGGCTCGCTGCACCTGGTGCTGAGGCTCATCAGCTCAGTAGCACAGCAGTGCCTTCACTCGGTCCACCCCCGGCAGGCAGAGACCCGTAAGACAGGTGGAGAACGCCTCAACACTTGAATCTAAGCAGCACAATTTTTAGTGACCCACAGGTTAAAAGAAAAGGCAAAATAGAAAGCATTTTGGATTGTAACTAGTAACACAGCATATCAAAATACATGGAAAGCAGCTGACACATTACTTAGAAGGAAACATCACTAAATTGTAAAGTAAAGTTCTCAATGGCTTCAATCTCACCTTGATCAGACTGGAAGATGAAGAGCAATGAAACCCAAAGGCAGCATAATAATGGAAATAAAGAATAGAAATCAATGGAAACATAAAAGGTCAATAAACCCAATACATCTTCACTCAGACAACACGAAAAGAAAGAAAATATCCCAGTTACAAATACCTGGCATGACAGGGATGACATCACTACAGTTATTAAGCAGATCATAAGGGAATAAATACTGTGAACCTTACACCAAAAAATTTGACCACTTAGATAAAATGGAAAAACTTTCCATTCATTTTTCAGGAAAAATTCCTGAAAGATTCAAACTGCCAATCTTACTCAACCTCTTTAAACCTACTGTTTTATCCTTTGTCAGGTGCTTTTTATAAATGAATAAATGTTTGATTTCTTGATGTATGTGCCACAGCAATAGATACAGTTTCCTACAGCAAGTCTTATAACTTTCATGAAATAAATCCAAGCTTAAACTCACCTTTTAGGATCTTATATAAGTAATGAAGCATGCAGGGTAGACGAGCTTTTGTCTATTAGCAAAGATCATTAAAGTCACAGTCAAGAAGTATCGACAGAAGAATTAAGTATCTTGCAAAATCACCTTGTATTCCTGGTAGCTTGCAAACACATTTGAAGAAATACAGGATTGGGGGCTTTCCTGGTGGCTCAGTAGTAAAGAAATTACCTGCAAATGCAGGAGACAAGTTTGGTCCCTGATCCAGGAAGATCCCACATGATGTGGAACAACTAAATTTGTGCACCACAATTCCTGAGCCTGTGCTCTCAAGTCAGGGAGCCACAGCTATGAACTCACGCCCTAGAGCCTTTGCTCCACGGCAAGAGAAGCCGCCCCAGTGAGAAACCCCACGCACCACAGCTAGAGACTAGCTCTCACTCGCCGCAATCATAGGAAAGTCCCGCAGCAACAAAGACTCAGCACAGTCATAAATAAAACTATATTAAAATGTAAGATTATTTTTTAAGTATAGGACTCATCTTATTTGAGAATCCCTTAGACTGAAAGGAGATCAAACTAGTCAATCCTAAAGGAAATCAGTCCTGAAATTCACTGAAAGGACTGATGCTGAAGCTGAAGCTCCACTGCTTTGGTCACCTGATGCAAAGAGCTGACTCACTATAAAAGACCCTGATGCTGGGAAAGACTGGAGAGGGGAGAAGGGGACGACAGGATGAGATGGCTGGGTGGCATCACCAACTCGATAGACAGGAGTTTGAGCAAGCTCTGGGAGTTGGTGATGGACAGGGAGGCCTGGCATTCTGCAGTCCATGGGGTGACAAAGAGTCAGACATGACTGAGTGACTGAACTGACAGGACACAATTAAAAATGAGTGCACAATCTGCCTTGACTTTTCCCAAAGAGCTACTCATTCTCTTAAATGATTTAAAATTCATTCCATTTTTTGGCAATGTGGCAGAAGTACTGGGAATCAAACAATGGGACAGCAAGAGGTCAACTTGGCACAAGATCATCAAGCCAATGTCAAAGGAAGTAGGTTCTGCTGTGTGGAGTCGGCAGCTGAGGGGAAGGTAGGCTTGGTCCTTGAGGTGGCGTGGCCTGAAACTGGGGGGAGACTGAGATGTAGGAGCAGTGGAGGTGTCCACTTTAAGAAGTTAAATAACACACGTTCTTGAATTTAAAATCAGTTGGTAAATTTGGGAACTTTCTAATTTCTGATGTTACCTCATGCCCAGACTGCCTGAATTTTTTTTACATATGAGTCTGAGAAAGGAAAAACTGCCTATTTTTTTTTTCTTTTTCTCCCTTCTATTGGGTTAACTAAGGCTTTTTTATTATTCCATTTTATTTGATTAATTGCTTACATCTCTTTAAAAAATGTTTTAGTGGTTACTCTTAAGGTTACAATGTACATCTCTAATTAACCAGAATACATCTTCAAGTAACATTAACAAGGTATTACAGGATGTTTCCTAATCTCTCCCATCCTTTGTGTTTCTGTCATATCTTTACACTTATACTGCTATAGCATACTGCTGTTGACAGCTATCTTCCAGATGTCCAACAACATAAGAGAAGACTGTACATATGGACATCACCAGATGGTCAACACCAAAATCAGACTGATTATATTCTTTGCAGCTAAAGATGGAGAAGCTCTATACAGTCAACAAAAACAAGACCAGGAGCTGACTGTGGCTCAGATCATGAACTCCTTATTACCAAATTCAAACTGAAATTGAAGAAAGTAGGGAAAGCCGCTAGACCATTCAGGTATGACCTAAATCAAATCCCTTATGATTATACAGTGGAAGTGAGCAATAGATTTAAGGGACTAGATCTGATAGATAGAGTGCCTGATGAACTATGGAGAGAGGTTCATGACATTGTACAGCAGACAGGGATCAAGACCATCCCCATGGAAAAGAAACGCAAAAAAGCAAAATGGCTGGCTAGGGAGGCCTTACAAATAGCTGTGAAAAGAAGCAAAGTGAAAAGCAAAGGAGAAAAGGAAAGATATAAGCATCTGAATGCAGAGTTCCAAAGAATAGCAAGGAGAGATAAGAAAGCCTTCCTCAGAGATCAATGCAAAGAAATAGAGGCAAACAACAGAATGGGAAAGACTAGAGATCTCTTCAAGAAAATTAGAGATACCAAGGGAACATTTCATGCAAAGATGAGCTCAATAAAGGACAGAAATGGTATGGACCTAACAGAAGCAGAAGATATTAAGAAGAGGTGGCAAGAATACACAGAAGAACTGTATAAAAAAGATCTTTGCGACCAAGATAATCACGATGGTGTGATCACTCACCTAGAGCCAGCCATCTTGGAATGTGAAGTCAAGTGGGCCTTAGAAAGCATCACTACAAACAAAGCTAGTGGAGGTGATGGAATTCTAGTTGAGCTTTTTCAAATCCTGAAAGATGATGCTGTGAAAGTGCTGCACTCAATATG
>SJYC01049780.1:0-40077 GCA_006408675.1 Madoqua kirkii | reverse complement strand
GAATATGTCAAGGCTGTATATTGTCACCCTGCTTATTTAACTTATATGCAGAGTACATCATGAGAAATGCTGGACTGGAAGAAACACAAGCTGGAATCAAGATTGCCGGGAGAAATATCAATAACCTCAGATATGCAGATGACACCACCCTTATGGCAGAAAGTGAAGAGGAACTCAAAAGCCTCTTGATGAAGGTGAAAGTGGAGAGTGAAAAAGTTGGCTTAAAGCTCAACATTCAGAAAATGAATATCATGGCATCTGGTCCCATCACTTCATGGGTAATAGATGGGGAAACAGTGGAAACAGTGTCAGACTTTATATATTTGGGCTCCAAAATCACTGCCAATGGTGACTGCAGCCATGAAATTAAAAGATGCTTACTCCTTGGAAGAAAAGTTATGACCAACTTAGATAGCATGTTGAAAAGCAGAGACATTACTTTGCCAACTAAGGTCCATCTAGTCAAGGCTATAGTTTTTTTCAGTGGTCCTGTATGGATGTGAGAGGTGGACTGTGAAGAAAGCTGAGCGCCAAAGAACTGATGCTTTTGAACTGTGGTGTTGGAGAAGACTCTTCAGAGTCCCTTGGACTGCAAGGAGATTTATCCAGTCCATTCTGAAGATCAGCCCTGGGATTTCTTTGGAAGGAATGATGCTAAAGTCCAGTACTTTGGCCACCTCATGTGAAGAGTTGACTTACTGGAAAAGACTGTGATGCTGGGAGGGTTTGGGGGCAGGAGGAGAAGGGGACGACAGAGGATGAGATGGCTGGATGGCATCACTGACTCAATGGACATGAGTCTGAGTGAACTCCAGAAGTTGGTGATGTACAGGGAGGCCTGGCGTGCTGCGATTCATGGGGCCGCAAAGAGTCGGACATGACTGAGCAACTGAACTGACTGAACTAAAAGTTAAGAAAATTACCTTACCTTCATTTATTCCATTTCCAGACCTTCGTGCATACCCGAGTATATGCTGTGGTTCATATCCCTCTGCTTAAAGAACTTCATTTAATATTGCTTTTAGAGCAGGGTCTTCTGGCAGTGTATTTTCTGTTTTTCTTTCTTTGAGAAAGTCTTCATTTCTCTATCAATTCTGAAAGATATTTTCATGAAAAACTTCATAGAGACAGTCCTGCCTCCCCATTTTGTTTCTGTGTAATGTCTTAACAAAATCTTTCCTGGTATTAAGCTCTATAGATTTATGTTCTGCCGTCATTATCCATTATTTACTCAGGTCTTTATCAGCTGTTTCCTCTGTTTCTTCTGGGATTCCACTGTTATGTGTGGAGAGAGCAGGTCTTTCCCCGCAGCTCTGGGGGTCTGTTCTTTGCTGCCGCTCCCACCCTCCTTAGTATTCCAGTTTGGCTACTTTTTATTGACTTACCTTCAAATTGAGCTGTTCTTTCCTCGGCTGCGTCAAGTATACCTATGAACTTGTTGAAGGTTTTGTTCATCTCTACTGTGTTCATTTTTTATTATTTCTATTTGATTCTCACAGTTCCATCTCTCTGATCAAATGACCCACGTAATTTGCCTGTTAAACACTTTCTTCATTAGAGCCTTTAACATAGTACTCACAGTTATTTAAAATTTTGTGTCAGGGAGTCTGGTTCCAGTTCTTGAATGCTTTTGTCTCTTGGTGGTGGGTGATTTTTCTTGTAGCTTGGTAAAAATTACTTTTGACCAAACTCTATGTATCTTGTGTTGGACAGTAGAAACAGAAGTAAACAGATTTTAATCCTTAGAAATGGTCATGCCATTTCTTAAGACTTTCATGTTTTCATTAATATATAGCTAAAAACTGGAGGAGGTTTAGGGTTGCTTGTTGCTATGATCACCCTAAGTTCATCATAGCCTTCAAAATTCACTAGCGATTCCTTAAAGTGAGGGCTTGTTTTTCACAGGTTTATCTCAATGTCTGGGTGACCTTCGAATTTAAATGTTCCCTTTTGACTGTGCCTTAAGAGAAAATCCAGCTAAACTTAGGTTATTTTCATTCATTCAGTATTACTGTTTACCACTTACTTTGCACCAGTCACTGTACTAAATGCTAGAACCTGCAACTCTCCTAATACCTCACAACCCTCTGCCACTAGTTTGTACATCTGTACTTTCTCTGTTGCCTTCAGTAGCCTCCCAGCATTTGTGTGCCTTGTAAATATCTATCCTGCTGTTAATACGATCAGTCTCCAAAAGTGATCAATCACCATGGAGTTCACTATCTTGACATTACTTGTGTACCTTATATGCTTCCATATTTAAAGTCTGTATTCCCTAAACTGAAAGTGCCTGCAGGCAAGAACAGTGTCTTCTTAGTACACATGACATGTTTTAGGTTTGTGACCACTGATTTGGAACCAGCATCTAGGGCAGATTGGCAAAGGACTTAACAAAGTAGAGAGGTGTGTGTACACAACAGTAGTGAGAAAGACATGGCCCTCCACAAGCCTTCTCTGTGTTGTCTGCTCATCCATTTGCTTGAAGTGCTGATTTTTATGCTGATTTTGCAGACTGATATGACAAGTTTAAATGGAAAATTAATTGTTCTATTATACTGCATGCATGCTCCCTTCATAAATCCAGTTGTTTTTTCTCAGCTATGTTCAAAGTTAGAGTGACCTAACCATGTGGTCAACAAGCCACATAGTTGTCTTAACAAGATATGGGTATTTTCAAAAAAGAGCTTTTGCAATAGGAAAACACAAAGAAGAGCCAACTGTATATAACCCAGTTCCAAAAAAGACTCTGATTTTATTTCTTATATATTTTTCACAAACTGGAAAGGGACTGAACACTACTGTGTATATAATGAACAGCTGACAAGAAAAGAGGTTGGCACATAAATGCAGGGTTTTTCTCTTGTATTAGTTTAGTTTGCCATCACGAAACACCATAAACTGAGTGACCTAAGATTCATTTCTCCCAGTTTTGGAGGCTGGAAGTCTGAGGTCAGGACGACACACGGCTGGGTACTGGTGAGGGCTCGTTTGTCTTCTTGTGTCCTCACACGGCAGAGATCTCTGGTGTCTCTTCTTTTAAAAACACCATTCCTATTATGAGGACCACATCCACAAGACCTCATCTAACCCTTACTACATCCCAAAAGGCCTCAATTCAAATACAGTCACATTAGGGGTTAGGTTTTTAACATGAATTCAGTCCACGACATCCCATTCTCCACCAATCATTTGTTGCACACCAGTGTTCTTACATAAAAATACCAATGTTTATTCATATAAATATAAATTCATATACAAACAAAATAATAATTTCTCCCCATTCTGAAGTTCCTCATTCTTCAGTACATCTTGGTTTTTTTCCCCATTAGCTTGTCCCAGGCTTGTTAGATTTTTCACACCATGAAGATCATATATCTTCATATCAATAGAGACAGTATGGTAATGATTCTATCACTCCACATAATTGTAAGTGCTATTATCTCTTTACTCAGTCTTCTTTATTCTCACCCACAAGTTACTGTTAGCTGAAAATGGCACCCTGGTTTGTGAGAAAATCCCTTCTGTGATACTTCTAAGGGACAAACTCAAACTCTTTCTTCACATGACCTTAAGTCAGGCTCACAGATCCATCCAGAAAAATGGATTTACAAGTACTTTGTTGTACATGACCAATGAAATAGTTTTAGTTATGATGGAAATAAAGTATCAGTTATTTTTATCAAATGAAAAATGCTCTTCATTAAAAATGACTGACCCAATCATCTGAGCTTGTTATTTTGAAACTAAGATGTCTGATAAAGTCACTGCTTCAGTTGATTACAAATCCTCTGGTCAAATCACCAATGACTTTTGTTCTTTGGCTTTCAAAATGGGACACAACATCAAACTGCCCCATTTTTAGAGTTTGTGTTACAGATATGCGTTTTCCCATGCCTCTGTCTCTGCTACATGGCTGGCCTCCCTCTCTGTTCTTACATATTTAAAACAATCTTAAGCCTTTTCCTCAGAATGTGTATTCTGATGTCGAATCAAGGATGAGCTCCGACTGTATGCCTTCCCACATTTACTACATTCATAGGGTTTCTCGGAGGAATGACTTCTCTGATGCCGAATAAGATCGGAGCCGCTGCTAAATGCCTTCCCGCATTCATTACATTCATAGGGTTTCTCCCCAGTGTGACTTCTTTCATGGAGGATGAGGGATGTCCGCTGGCTAAAGGCCTTCCCACATGTTTTGCATGTGTATGGTTTCTCTCCAGTGTGAATTCTTTCATGTTGGGCGAGGTGTGCACTTTGGCTGAAGGCCTTCCCACACTGATCACATTCATAGGGTCTGTCTTCACTATGAATTCTCTTATGCCTCGTAAGAGAGATGCGGTGACTGAAGGCTTTCCCACACTCCTCACACTGATACGGTTTTTCTCCAGTATGAATTCTCTGATGTTCAATAAGAAATGACTGGCGGCCAAAAACTTTACTACACTTATTGCATTTGAAGGGTTTCTCTTCAGAATGAATGTTCTGATGTATTTTAAGGTTGGCAGTTCCAGAAAACATCTTCCCACACTCTTTACATTCAAACAATTTCTTTTTCTTGGTATGGACTTTCTGGTGTTGGATAAGGGATGAATGCCGATTGCAGACCTTCTCACATTTATTACACTGGTAGACTTCTCTTTATTATGAATTCTTAGATGTAGAATAAGGGTTGAAAGCCGCCTGAAGATCTTCTCACATTTATTGCATTTGTAGGGTTTCTCTGAATTGTGAATTCTCTGATGAAGCATAATGGTTGAAATTCTATTAAAGGATTTCCCACATTTTCTGCATTTATAAGGATTCTCTAAATGGTGACTTCTCTGCTGTAGACTGTGACTTAAGGCCTTCTCACTTTCACAGGTTTTCTCTCCAGTATGAATTCTTTTATGTATAACAAGGACTGATTTCTTACTGAAGACTCTCCTACATTTATTGCATTTGTGTATTTTCTTTCCACTGTGAATTTTCTTATGAAGTAAAAAAGATGACATGCGAATGAAGGCTTTCTTACATTTTCTGCACTGGTAGACATTTTCAACAAAGTGGATCTTCTGATGTATACTGAGAGATGAGCACTGACTCAAGGCCTTTCCACAGTCAAAGACTTCCTTTTCACCATGAATTTTCCCATGTAGGAGCAGGGATGTTCTCTGAATGAAGCTTTCCCCACATTTATCACATTCAAAGCTTTTCCTTCCATTGTGGTTTTTCTGGTGAAGAATGAGGGATGAGATCTGTCTGAAAGCTTTCCTGCAACTACTGCATTCATAAGGCTTCTCCCCAGCATGAGAGTTCTGATGAAATTTAAGAGATAAACTTTGACTAAAGAACTTCCCACAGTCATTACATTTTAAAGATTTCTTCTCTGAGTGTACTTTCTTGGGTTTTATTAGGACTGAATTTTTCCTGCAACCTCTCTTTCTTGTGGGAACTTTTTGTGACGTGGAAACTGGTTTCTGATAGATGCTTTGCCCAGATTTGTTGCACAGATTTGGAGGTAACTTCTTGGTCTCACATTTAGACCCTAAGTCTGAAAGACATCAAGAAATTCAGTTTGTTTTCCTGTGCTAAAAAAATGAAGTTGTTTGCAATAATTATCAAAGTAGTAACAATGATGATAATTGAGTAATAACTCTGAGTGTTTTATTATAGTTTTAACATAGTAAGGACTTTATATAAATATTCAATAAATTCACAGAAGTACAATTTGAAATGAATAAAGGTTTTATTATTGAATAAATATATACCATGTACTTTGGAAGAAAAGCTATGGTAATCCTAAACAGTCTATTAAAAAGCAGAGACATCACTTTGCTGACAAAGGTTCATATAATCAAAGCTATAGTTTTTCCAGTAGTCATGTATGGCTGTGAGAGTTGGAATATGAAGAAGGCTGAATGCTGAAGAATTGATGTTTTTGAACTGTGGTGCTGGAGAAGACTCTCGAGAGTCCCTTGGACCGCAAGGAGATCAAACCAGTCAACTCTAAAGAAAATGCTGAAGCTGAAGCTCTAGTACTTTGGCTATCTGATGCGAAGAGCTGACTCATTGGAAAAGACCCTGCTGCTGGAAAAGACTGAAGGCAGGAGGAGAAGGTGGTGACAGAGGATAAGATAGCTGGATGGCATCACTGACTCAATGGACATGAGCCTGAGCAAACTCCAGGAAATAGTGAAGGACAGAGAAGCCTGGCATGCTGCAGTCATGGGGTCACAGAGTTGGACAAGACTTAGCAACTGAACAACAATATATACTACATGAAACTCCATAAACTGTTCCACAGATAAATGTAGTTTTATTATAGGAAATGTCCAGGAAAGGCAGAAGGTAAACTATAGACAGACACAATTTGCCAAAACAAAAAAAAAATAAGAAAAAGATTATCTGAATAGGCACATATCTATTTAAAACACTGAATCAGTAATTAATAACCCTCCAAAGTAAAAAGTACCAGGCCCATATGTGTTTGCTAGTGAAATCTATTAAATATTTAAGGAAGACATCATTCCAATTCTCCATGATCTCCTTCAGAGGACAAAAGCAGAGGGAATACTTACTGCCTCATTGTATGAGGTCATCATTACCTTAACACCAAAGCAAGACACACCATAAGAAAAGCAAAGTACAGACCAATATCCCTGTCAAATATTTATGCAAAAATCCTAAACAAAATACTAGCAAGCTACATTCAACAGTGCGTTAAAAGGATCATACACATGAGCAAGCTGGATTTATACCTGGAATGCAAGGATAGTTCAACATAGGAAAATAAATGTAATATATCACAATCACCAAATTAAAGGACAAAAACCGCATGATCATCTCAACTGATGCAGAAAAAGCTTTTGACAAAATTCATCACTCTTTCATGACAAAAAACACTCAGTGAGCTAGGAACAGAAGGAACTACCTCAATTTCACACCAAAAACAGCTTAAACATTGATTAATTCATCTGAATTAATAAGTGAATTAATTCAGTAAAGTGGCAAGACATAAAATCAACACTCAAAAATCAGTTTTGTTTCTATATACCACCAATGACCACTCCATAAAGGAAATGAGAAAACAATCCCATTTACTATAACATCAAAAAGGATAAAATATTTAGGAGTAAGCTTAACCAAAGAGATGAAAGACTTGTACACTGAAAACTACAAACATTGCTAAAAGAAGTCAAAGCTATAAATAAATGGAAAGATATCCTGTGCTTGTGGATTGAAAGACTTAATACTGTAAAACTGTCCATACCACTCAAAGTTATCTACAGATTCAATGCAATCCCTATCAAAATCCCAGTAATCTTTTTCGCAGTAGAAAAAAGTCCTAAAATTCATATGGAATCTCAAGGGACCCTGAATAACCAAAACACTCTTGAAAGAGAGAAATGAAGAAGGATGCTTCAGACTTCCTAATAATTAAGATGGTGTGGCAGTGGCATAAAGGTACATATACAGACCAATGGGAGAGAACAGACAGCCCCAAAATAAACTCTTACATGTCTGGTCAAATGATTTTCAGGAAGGGTGCCAAGACTGTCATAAAGGGGAAAGAACAGTTTCTTCCACAAATGGTGTTGGGAAGACTGGTACTTACTTTCAAAAGAAGGAACATGTACCCCTTGGTTACACTATATACAAAAACTAACTCAAAAATAGACTAAAGACCTAAAATGTAAGACCAAAAATAATTACAGTCCTAGGAAGACAACACAGGGGAAAGGCTTCAGGACATTGGATTTGGCACTGAATTTCTTGGCTATGGCACCAAAAGCACAGGCAACAAAATGAAAGGAGAGAATGAGACTACATCAGACTTTTGTGTTTCAGAGAAAACAACAGGGAAAAGGCAACCTATGGACACTGCAGATCCCATATATGATAAAGGACTAACATGCAGAATATACTTAAAGACAAATTACCCTATTAAAAAACGGGCAAAGGACCTGAATAGATATTTCTCCAAGGAAGACAGACAAATGGCCAAAAAACATATTAAAAGATGCTCAACATCATTAATCATCAGAGAAATGTAAATTAAATCCACAATATCACAACATAAAAACAGCCAATATATATATTTAAAAAACAACAACAACAGAAAACAAGTGCTGTAAGGATGAGCAGAATCCGGAACCCTTGTGTGCTACTGGTAGAAATGAAAAATACTGTAGCCACTGTGGAAAATGGTATGGTGGTTCCTTAGAAAATTAAAAACAGAACTACCATATGATACAACAACACTAACACTGGGTATATATCCAAAGGAACTGAAATCAGGATCTTGAAGAGATTTATCTATACACCCATATTCACTGCAGTATGCATCACAGTAGCTAAGACGTGGAAGCAACCCATATGTCCATTAACAGAGTGATGAATAAAGAAAATGTGGAATATTATGTAACCTTAAAAAAGAAAATCCTGTCATGTTCTACAACACGGATGAACCTTGATGCCATTATGCTAAGTGGAAAAAAGCTAGTCACAGAAGGTCAAATACTGCATGATTCCATTCATACGAAGTATCCATAGTAGTCAAAATCACACTGAGGACCGAGTGCAGAGGTGGAGAGAATCAGTATTTAGTGGGTATGGCGTTTCAGTATTGCAGTATTTTAAAAGTCCTAGACACCGCTCGCTCAGCACTGCAGACACACTTGGCTGCACGTTTTCGATGGCCAAGGCAGGAGCCCCTGGCGACCCGGCGGCTCGGGCCCTGCTCTCAGTCCTGAGGGCACAGGCTCAGGCCCCGGTCAGGAAGCTCAGACCCCAAGAGCCAAGCAGCACAGCCAAGAAAGAAACAGACAAAGACTAAATTTAGATGGTTAAGATGGTAAATCTAATGTTATGTGCTTTTTACAATTAAAAAATTGAACTCATAGCTGTAAAAATGATCTAAAAACACAACAAAATTAAAAAGCCTATAATTTGACCAACCAAAGAGGAATCTATTAATACTAGAGAAGGAAATGAGTTCTTGAAAAGCAGTCAAAATAAGCACTTACGGGAAAGACTTTTAATTTTTTTTTTAAGGAACGAAGACAATGATTCAAGTCAGATCATTATTAATACAGTCACTAGAGAAGTCAGAATACACACGCTTCTCTGAAGGGAAATATGAAAACAAAGGCAGGATGGGGATGAGGCCATTAAAACCTGAGTTTCTGAGATCAGAAGCTGGAGTTCAAACCCCAACTCTGCTGCTACTTCCCAGCTAGATGACCTTGGGCAAGTCACTGAACTTCTTTGGCCCTCAGTTTCCTCATCTATAAAATAGGAATAATAAGAGGACCTACCTTATAGAGCTGTTGGGAGGAACCTGTACTTAAAAAAGAGTGTCAGGGACTTCCCTGGTGGTCCAGTGGTTATGAATTCACCTTGTTATGCAGGATACACAGGGTCCACCCACAGTCGGGGAACCAAGACTCCACATGCCATGGAACAACTAAGCCTGTGAGGCCTGAAGCCCGTGTGTCACGACTAGGGAGTCTGTGTGGCAATCCAGCACGACGCAACCAAGACCAGACGCAGCCAAAGAAATAATTAAAAAAAAAAAAGAATATCAGATGCCCAGTGAGAGGCATGCTGAACAGGAACTGCTCTCCCTCTGGGTACACGCACCGGAGAGACTTGAGTCTTCTGCACAACCCTGGGGTCTCTGAGGTGGAGAAAGTGGCTCTCAATTATTATCCTAAAGATGTTGCCCTTTTATGATGGAAGGCACTCACCCAACCCTCGGCGTCTTTTCACTGGGTCCACCATCCAGGGCGCTTTCCCTTTCTCCAATAAGGTGATCACGTTTGGTCTCCGAAAGGAAAGTCCTACAACACAGGAAAAACCCTGGAACTGAGCAAGATACGGGCACCACAGCTACTAGAATCAGGCTTTGTCTCAAGAAAAATGAGGTTTATTCACGCAAAAGGAGCACAGAGGATGTGGAGGGTAGGTGGAGAAAAAGGATGAAAGGTCAGTCATAGAGAGCGGAGCTATTCACTTCTAACTCTACAAAACCAGCTACTCTGGGGAGGAGTTGGAGCAGAGCTCCTGAGGCTGGGCATGCAGTAAAAAAAAAAAAGAATATCAGATGCCCAGTGAGAGGCATGCTGAACAGGAACTGCTCTCCCTCTGGGGACACGCACTGGAGAGACTTGAGTCTTCTGCACAACCCTGGGGTCTCTGAGGTGGAGAAAGTGGCTCTCAATTATTATCCTAAAGATGTTGCCCTTTTATGATGGAAGGCACTCACCCAACCCCCGGCGTCTTTTCACTGGGTCCACCATCCAGGGCGCTTTCCCTTTCTCCAATAAGGTGATCACGTTTGGTCTCCGAAAGGAAAGTCCTACAACACAGGAAAAACCCTGGAACTGAGCAAGATACGGGCACCACAGCTACTAGAATCAGGCTTTGTCTCAAGAAAAATGAGGTTTATTCACGCAAAAGGAGCACAGAGGATGTGGAGGGTAGGTGGAGAAAAAGGATGAAAGGTCAGTCATAGAGAGCGGAGCTATTCACTTCTAACTCTACAAAACCAGCTACTCTGGGGAGGAGTTGGAGCAGAGCTCCTGAGGCTGGGCATGCAGTGGCAGTCTTCCCACACCCAAGCCCGTGGTCCTCTGGTCTGCTGTGACCCACGCTCCCATGCCAGCTGCTCCCTGTCAGCACCCACCAATAGCAGTGCTGGTGGTTTCCATTTCTGCTTTGCTTTTTTCCCATGACTCCCAGAACAAGCCTCATGTCGCCCCCTCAGCAGGATAAACGAAACAGGCAGTGCTCCCCTCTCCTTCTGAAATCTGAGTCCCATCCCCAAAGTCCTAAAACTCCAAACTCTTCCCTCTGTCCTCCCAGCCCTAGGATGGAGGATGTGTCCTGTAGTTACCATCTCTGTGTTACCTCAGCGTCCAATATTCACCTTTTAATAGTATCTATTAAAAGTCAATTCTTTAAATTATTTCTCTCAAAAACAACCCAAGTCCTCAGAAGGTTATACATATAGTTACTATCGATATATGACCAGTACCTACCACTCCTAGACATATACCCAAGAGAGATGTAAATATGCATCCACACAAAAATTTGTACATGAACATCATAGCAGCAGATTCGTAACAGCCATCCAGTGGAAGCAGCCCAAATGCCTCTAAGTGGTGAATGGCAAAACAAAAGGTGGATTATTTGGCCATGAAGAGGACATGAGGCACTGATACACGCTACAACGTAGATGAACCTCAAAAATATTACCTTCAATGAAAGGAGTCAGACACAAAGGACAGCATGTTTCATTTTTATGGAACACCAAGGAAGGGAAGTTCAGACAGAAAGTAAATAATGGTTCAATGTTTGCCTAATCTGGAGGTGTTAGTTGGCACAGGTAAATAAAAAAGTGATTGATGCGAGTCACAGGCTTTCTTTGGGGGCTAAAGATGATGTTGGAGAAGACTCTTGAGAGTCCCTTGGACGGCAAGGAGATCCAACCAGTCCATCCTAGAGGAGAACAGTCCTGGGTGTTCACTGGTAGGATTGATGTTGAAGCTGAAACTCCAATACTTTGGCCACCTGATGTGAAGAGCTGACTCGTTTGAAAAGACCCTGATGCTGGGAACGATTGAGGGCAGGAGGAGAAGGGGATGACAGAGGATGAGATGGTTGGATGGCATCACCGACTCAATGGACATGGGTTTGTGTGAACTCCGGGAGCTAGTGATGGACAGGGAGGCCTGGCAATACACTTAAAAAACCAACTGAACTGTATATTTCACATGGGTGAATTGTATAATATGTGAATTACACCTCAATAAAGCTTTTTTTTTTTTTAAGCCAAACTGGAGTATCTTCTATCCCCCTGACTAACTAATTGATTCATTTCCCTCAACAGTCCAGTTGTGGATCATGGGAGCAGGAGAGCCTTACCAAGAGAAACCAGGTTCTGGTAGTTTTCCAACATGACGTCTTCATACAGATCCTTCTGAATGGGGCTCAGCCATTCCCACTCCTCCTGGGAGAAGTAGATGGCCAAATCCCCAAATGTCACTGGTGCCTGAAATGGAAAAGCAGACGTCCTTTCACTGTGGGCTTGTGCTTCCACACAGCTGGAGAAAACAATGCACTTCCAAACGAGGAAGACACATGATGCCAGGGTTCTGTGAAGGAGACATTGAGGTTCTGAGATCAAAAGGGGCAGCTGTAATAAATGAAACACAATACAATATGATGCAGCTGGTACTAAAGGTTTTGGTCCATAAAAAGCATCTCAACTTGGATTTACAGAGCACTGAGAAAGACAAGGCATTCCTCTAGGTACCCTGCCTGCACTATCTCACGTTAGGCAGCGACTGGGGCACTGCCAAGAGGCCCACAGCAATGTTACAGATACGGGAACTGAGGCCCAGAGAGGTGAGGTAACTTACTGGAGGTCTAACAGCTTGTAAATGGAGGAGCTGGGGTTCAGTCTGGGCAGTCTTGCTTCTGATTCATGTCCCTAACCACATGTGAGTGCATTATACGTGGCAAAACTTTTGCAGATGTTATCACGGTTCAATCGGTTGACCTTGAAATAGGAGGAAGTAGCCTGGATTATCTAGGCTGGCTCGGTGTCACCACAGGAGCCCCCAAGAGCAAAGGATTTTCTCCAGCTGGTGGAAGAGGGAAGCGCAGGGAAGTCGGGGAGGTCTGCAGCACGAGCGGCTCTGGGCCTGCTGCCGGCTTGAAGCTGGACAAAGGGAGCCACTCGGGAAGCGGAGGAGAAGGAATGCGATTTTGCCAGTGACCACCGAGTTCAGAAGAGGACCCTGAGCATCAGATGGGGCCACAGCTGGCGGACAGCTTGATTTCACTCCTGTGAGACCCAGAACAGAGGACCCAGCTAACCCAAGCTGGGTCTGAACCCCAACCCACAAACTTGTGGAAATAAATGCATGCTGTCTTGAGTGGCCAAGTCTGTAGCAATAGGGAACGAATACACACAACTTAAAGGGCAAAAGTGTCTAGTATGAGAAACTGCCTTCAGGAAGCTTACTGTAGAAAATTGCTTGATTGCTAAAATCTTGAAACATGCCTATCATGGGAGGCTGCCTCACTGGCCTGGGTCCAACTAACTCTACCTGAATACCTACAGGGTCAGAAGTCTCTCAAAGTTAGAGAAATTTCCTCCTTGTAAATACGGGCTGTACAAGTGGAAACAACAGCAACATTACAGATTTAACTCTGGAGGACAACACCCAGCTCTCTGCCCCAGCAGGTCCCACCTGGGCACTCACATCCACCTCGAGAAATCACGGTGTCTCTGGCCTCTCTGGGGAGGGAAGACAGGCAGAGCCCCTGGAGATACTGAATGAACAGGTGAAAGGTCATGCACACACTGAGAGAAAAGGAGAGGGGGCCCCTGCTCACGCTCTCTCACCCTTGGAGGTGATGGAAGGAAACCAGGGGCCATGTCTTGCCTGGGTCTCCATGGGGCCAGACGGAAAGAAATGGTTTCCTACGAGGCAGAAGACCTTTCCCAGAGGAAGAGCAGTCACCACTTACCTTGGACTTGGACTTCCCCCGAGCAGCAGGCATCTTCTCTGTCTCAGGGCTCACAGCTGGAGGAGGGCAGAGCACTGAGAAGGTGGGCCTGGGGGAGAAGAGAAGCCGTGAGACTGCTGGGCCACCAGGAGGGCCCACAGCCTCTGGGTCACACCTCGGTCACACACACGCACCGGGGAAGTCAGAGCGTCATCTGAAACATTCCTGCCCTTTCTCAGCATCAGGGAGAAGCTGCAGCCAACACTGTCTATTTCTGAGATCACAGGAGGCGCCAGGTCAGGAGACAATGGAAGGGACAGACGCCCGCTCTTCCAGCTGACACGTAGCTGTGGCATGCCTGCCACGCGCCAGGAGCTGTCCCAGGGGCTGGCCGGGAAGCAAAGTTAGAGCAGAGAGGCACCCGCTCCCAGTGCCTTATGTTCCAGCAGGGAGGACAGGCCCGCACAGAGACCAGGGTGAGCCGCGATTCCTGCTGTGAAGGAAACGTGACCTGAGCAGAGAAGGGGAGGCAGGCATGGGGGAGGCCTCTCAGAAGAGGCGACCCAGAGCCGAGGCGTGACTGCAGCGCATGCGTGAGTCGCCTGGGCACAGGGAGAAAGGCATTCTGGTTAGAGGTACAGCAGGTGCAGGAGCCCTGCAGCAGGTGCACGCTGGGCGTGTGGAGGGCAGAGAGGACGCAGGGGAGCGGAAGCAGCGCGAGAGCGGGGAGAAGGTGGGCCTGAGGTGCCTGGGGTCAGGAGGGGCCGGGTCATGAAGGGGGTGACAAGCAGTTTGGAACTGACGTAAGTGTGGTGAGGTGTGGGGAGGGGCGGTAGCTGAGCAGAGGAATGACGTGACTGACTTAGCATTCCCAAGCATTCTTCTTGGTGCCATGTGTCCAATGCTATGGATGTGCGTTGGTGGGGCAGGAAGGGGAAGCAAGAGCTGCAGAAGGGGCGCATTAGACAAGTGCACGGAGATCTGGAGGAGAAGCCCCAACGGTGTGCGCCAGGCTGAGAGCAAGAGGCGAGGCGTCAACAGTCCTCCAGGGGAGGCCCTTTGTCGCCCTGTCACTCTGTGCCTGTCTTATCCAATATGAATACCAGCAGACACTGAGTTCTGGACATAAGAAACTGTTTCATTTTATTTCAATTCATTTATTATTAAAACCATAAAAATGATAACAGAATCATCAAGTTAAAATTTAACACTAATCTAAGATTAAAAACTGATCCTTAGTTCAGTTACTATAAAACTTTTAAGTGTGTCTGGGACAATTTGGGTTTGTTTGTTTGTTTGTTTGTTTGGGCCATGCCATGTGGCTTGTGGATTATCTCAGCTTCCCAGCCAGGGATGGAACCCAGGCCACAGCAGTGAAAGCCCAGAATCCTAACCACTAGGCCACCAGGGACCTCCCTCTAACAATAAATTTTACAAAATTTAAATATAGATCAAATATCTCCAATAAAAATTAAGTGTCTGGATTGAGGTGCACTCAGGTATGTAAAATACATACCTGATTTTAAAGACCTAGTATGAAAAAAAACAGAATGTAAAAAAGTCCCGTGGGTAATTGTTTATATTGATTACAAGTTGAAAAGATAATATGTTAGATATACTGTATTGAGTTTTAAAATGTATTACTAATAAGACTATACAATGTTGAAAGACAGTCTCTTCAATAAATGGTGCATGGAAAACTAGACAGTCATATGTTAAAAAAATGAAACTAGATCATTCTTTAACTCCATACACAAAAATAAGCTCAAAAAAGACCTAAACGTGAGACTGAACACTTTAAACCTCCTATAGGAAAACACAGGCAGAACGCTCTCACATAACCACAGCAGTAGCTTCTTCACTGCATCTCACAAAAAAATGGAAATAAAAACAAACAAAAACAAATGGAATGGGACCTTCTGATGCTGCTGCTGCTGAGTCGCTTCAGTCGTGTCCGACTCTGTGCGACCCCGTAGACGGCAGCCCACCAGGCTCCCCCGTCCCTGGGATTCTCCAGGCAAGAACCCTGGAGTGGGGTGCCATTTCCTTCTCCAATGCATGAAAGTGAAAAGTGAAAGTGAAGTCGCTCAGTCGTGTCCGACCCTCAGCGACCCCATGGACTGCAGCCCAGCAGGCTCCTCCGTCCATGGGAGTTTCCAGGCAAGAGCACTGGAGTGGGGCGCCATTGCCTTCTCCAGGAACAGGACCTACCCAAACTCAAAAGCTTTTGCACAGCAAAGGAAACAATAAACCAAACAAAAAGACAACCGACAGATTGGGAGAAAATATCTGCATCAATGTGACTGGTAAGGGATTAGTCTCAAAATTTACAAACAGCTATGACACTTAACATTCAGAAAACTAAGACCATGGCATCTGCTCCCATCACTCCATGTCAAACAGAGGGGGAGAGTGACAGACTTTATTTTGGGGGGGCTCCAAAATCACTGCAGATGGTGACTGCAGCCATGAAATTAAAAGACACTTGCTCCTTGGAAGGAAACTTATGACCAACCTAGACACCATATTAAGAAGCAGAGACATTACTTTGTCAACAAAGGTCCATCTAGTGAAAGCTATGGTTTTTCCAGTGGTCATGTATGGGTGTGAGAGCTGGACTATAAAGAAAGCTGAGTGCTGAAGAATTGATGCTTTTGGACTGTGACGTTGGAGAAGACTCTTGAGAGTCCCTTGGACTGCAAGGAGATCCAACCAGTCCATCCTAAAGATCAGTCCTGGGTGTTCATTGGAAGGACTGATGTTGAAGCTAAAACTCCAATACTTTGGTCACCTGATGTGAAGAGCTGACTCATTTGAAAAGACTCTGATGCTGGGAAAGATTGAGGGCAGGAGGAGAAGGGAAGGACAGAGGATGAGATGGTTGGATGGCATCACCGATTCAATGGACATGACTTTGGGTGAACTCCGGGAGTTGGTGATGGAGAGTGAGGCTCACGGTGCTGCGATTCATGGGATCGCAAAGAGTCGGACATGACTGAGTGACTGAACTGACGGCATCAAAACAAACAACCCACTCAAAAAGTGGGCAGAAGACCTAAGCAGACATTTCTCCAAAGACGACACACAGATGGCCAACTGGCACATGGAAAGATGTTCAACACAGCTGATTATTAGAGAAATGTAGATCAAAGCTACAATGAGGCATCAGTTCCCACCAGTCAGACTGGCCATCATCAAACATCCACAAACAGTAAATGCTAGAGAAAGGGGGGAGAAGAGAACCCGCCTGGCGTTATGAGTGGGAGTGTAAGTTGATACAGCCACTATGGAGAACAGTATGGAGGCTCCTTAAAAACCTAAAAGCAGAGCTACCGTATGAGCCTGCGAGCCCAGGCCTGGGCATCGATCTGGAGAAAAACATGACCTGAAAGGACACACGCACCCAACGCTCACTGCAGCAGCGCTGCCAACAGCCAAGCCCCGCGAGCAGCCCAAGTGTGCGCCGACAGCAGCGGACAAGGGTGCGGACGCACACACAACAGCACGCACTAAGGCACGGACGCGCACACGCAATAGCACGCCCTAAGGCACGGACGCGCACACGCAACAGCACGCCCTAAGGCACGGACGCGCACACGCAACAGCACGCCCTAAGGCACGGACGCACACGCAACAGCATGCCCTAAGGCGCGGGCACACACGCACCAGCACGCCCTAAGGCGCGGGCACACACGCACCAGCACGCCCTAAGGCACGGCACACACGCACCAGCACGCACTAAGGCACAGACGCACACGCACCAGCACGCACTAAGGCACAGATGCATACGCAACAGCACACCCTAAGGCATGGACGCGCACACGCAACAGCACGCCCTAAGGCACCGACGCGCACACGCAACAGCACGCCCTAAGGCACGGACGAACACGCAACAGCACGCTCTAAGGCGTGGGCACACACGCACCAGCACGCCCTAAGGCACAGACGCACACGCACCAGCACGCCCTAAGGCACGGGCGCACACGCACCAGCACGCACTAAGGCACAGACGCACACGCACCAAAACGCTCTAAGGCACGGACGCACATGCACCAGCATGCCCTAAGGTGCGGGCGCACACGCAACAGCACGCACTCGGCCATCAGGCAAAATGAGAGGGCGCCGCCTGCAGCGGCACAGAACCTGGGGCTGGGGAGACGTGTGCGCTACGGGCTTGCGCGGGCCAGGGCAGGCCAGCTCCAGCCCCCTCCACTGCCACGCGGCCTGTGAGCTCTTCTGACTAACGTCCCTGCACAGCAAAGGAGGGCTCATGTCTAACTCGGCAGCCTGAGAACACCCCAAAGCAGCTGCCCAACCACATAAAACTCCTGAAGTCTTCTGTTCTTTTTTCTGCAACATGACTTTTGCGTTCCACGTCATGATAAATCTGTGTTAATATAAAAACTGTGTTTAAAATCACTTACCAGATTCTTCCTTTCTGATTCAAGTCAAGTGGACTGCTCCAGGAAGTGCCACGGCGTCCATCCTGTGGTTTCTCATAGCTGCTTGCGCTCGTCACACACCGGGAACTGAAGGTGTGAAATTCTCGTCCACAAAGTAATTTCCTCCGAGGAACTTGGCACAGCTGGGAGGAAAGAACAGCAGTTTGTCATTAGATAATTCTGGATTCAAAGTTTGCCTCTGCTGATTACTGGCTGTGGGAGAGCTACATAAAGCCTCAGTCTGTTCATCTGTACAATGGGGTAAACACAAATCTGCCTCACCCTTAGCTGGTAGTCAACAACAGGCACACGGTTATGTCTTGCCTTCCTTTTCCTTTTTAATTTGGTATGTACCAAGCATCACCAAGGACGCCTGACACCCACCCAGAGGGCTGCAGTAAGAATTCTCACACTGGGCTGGCTAGAGCGAGACTGGCGACTTGGCAATGCCGCCTAAGACTGAGGGTGCACATGCTATCTGCCCCGGGTGTTTCTGATGCGTCTTTGGACATTCCTGCATGTGTGTAAAATGACAGGGTTTGCAGGAGGAGCCAGGGCAGGGCTCCAGTAGAGGGCATGCATCTGGAGCCAGGCAGTCTGGGTTTAGCTTCCAACTTTGCCACCCATTCCCTGAGTGACTCAGACACCCTCCCTGTCCTCTCTGGGCCTCAGCTTCCTCAACAGCTCAAAGTGGAAAATAACCAGGACGACTCCACAGGGCTGCTGTGAAAATTAAATGAGTGAAAACACGCAATGAACTCAGGGGAGCACCAGTGCTAAACAAGTGTTAGTTTTTAAATTATCATCACTTTACTAAGTCTGAGCTCACAGTGCTCAGCACATGACAGACCAATAAGCTGAGACACGAGCTGCCGGAACAAGGAACAGTGACTTTATCTGGAAAGCCAGGAGATGAGGAGGTGGTGGACTCATGTCCCAAAGAACCCCCTTGCCTGAGTTCAGGCTTCCTTTATGCGGAAAGGGGGGGGCCAGTAAAGGCAACCATCTCCTGGTTCGTCAGCCTCTGAAAGGGATGTGTCAACTTCTTCCTTCCTGCCGTCATTCACAGGTGGCCCTGCTCAGGATGACTCCAGAGCCCTAACAAGGATATTTTACCTCCATGCTCATTGCCTGGCAGACAGAGTTCCCAGAGATGGGCCGCTATGCACAACTTAAGCTTACAAGCAATGGCCCTTTAGTGACTAACTTGTAATAAAATACAAAGGTTCTCCCCATTATGATTAACTACTTGGGAAGAGCCTGGAAACAACTGCCTATCAGTAAGAGGAGTGGACGCTATATGCACATATGGGGCGCCAAGTAGCCTTACAAGGGATGAGGCAGCACTACCCCAGCGGGTCTTTACCAGGGGTGATCTTGCTCCCAGGAAATGCAACGGCTGGGACATTTGTAGGTGTCCCAGCTTGAGGGGTGAGATGCTCCAGGCATCTAATGCGCAGAGACAAGAGACACTGCTAAACGTCCTGCAAGGTCCAGGACAGTGTCCAGGGCACAGAACGAACAATCAGGTCCATGGTGTCAGCTCTGCTGAGGCTAAGAAATCTGCTGTGCCTGTCATGTGTGAAATGATTTCCAAGACATGGGATAATGATGGAGAATAGGTGTAGAGGAAAATGCTTAGTGAATACTTGAGTGAAAAGGCACAGACAAGTTCTGGAAATGGAATAAAGAAGTTGGTAGCAATGATTGTCCCTGAAGAGTGGAATTGGGTCACTAGGTTTCAAAATTCCCTCTTCCCTAGCTATGCTTTGGCAAATGCACAATCACCTCTTCGAAACAACACAAAATAAAAAAGCTGGATCCCACTACATCTCAGGGGAGGGATCTAAACTGGATTTGTATTCTGAGTCCCAGACCACAGGGTGGGAAGGGGCTGTGCAATAGCAATGACTGTCCCTGAAGAGTGGAATTGGGTCACTAGGTTTCAAAATTCCCTCTTCCCTAGCTATGCTTTGGCAAATGCACAATCACCTCTTCGAAACAACACAAAATAAAAAAGCTGGATCCCACTACATCTCAGGGGAGGGATCTAAACTGGATTTGTATTCTGAGTCCCAGACCACAGGGTGGGAAGGGGCTGTGCAATTTAGCACAACACTAAAGACTTGCTCCTAAGATGAGGAAGGCTAGAACCTGGATGAGCACAAGCTTCAAAACTTACTGGAAAGCTCTACCCTACACTGCCGCCAGTGTTGCTGGCTCCTGGCTCTGGATACCGTGGGGCCGGAGCCTCAGCCCTGACTGACACCCCAGGCCCAGGCAGGAAGGAGCTAAAGGTCGTGGTGGTGGCCGATGGCCGTGGCGAGACGTCGCTGCTCGTGGTGAATGGCCAGGGCTCCTTCCCCGAGCACTACACCCCGTCCATTCAAAAAGGACACATCCAGCATGAAGGCAGGCAGCAAGGAGGCGACCAGGAACCCCCAGGACACTGCTGGGCATGAAGACTAAGACAGCTGGAGCCCCTGGCCCACCAGAACACCCGCCTTGTGCCCACCTGCCAGGATGTCACGAACCCCACCAGCTATAGCAACGTCCTCACGGAGGGCTTCCCTGAGGCCACGTGTCTCTGCGTGGGGTCCCCATGCTGCTCACTGGAGCTGGGGAAGGACACAAAGAGGCTCCACAAGCTTCAGGAGGCCCTGCATGCAGGGCCAGCGTGCCCTCTACCTGGAATGTTCTGCCATTTCAGAACGAGGACATCTGGGGGGCCGCCGAGGCTGCCTTGAGCGCTCTGCAGAAGGCTCAGTGGCAGAAACAGAGCGGCTGCGCCAGCGCCTCGGACACCTCCTGGCGGGCACACAGCCCCCGTGGCAGGACGGACAGGGCCCAGGTCCTCACGCACAGACTGCTCTCCGGATCCGGCCCCTCCTTGGCTCTCAAAGGGCGCTTGGAGTCTGGCGTCTCCAGGACCTCATGTTTGGGGCCTGTGGTCAGGCTCTTGGCACATTCTGGAACTGTCTCCTTTCCCAGCTGGGGCTCTGACCACAAGCTCCCCTCCAGCCAGGTGACGGTGGGGGGAGGGCAGATTCTGTCCCTCCGGACCCTGAAGCTGGCATGTGTCCCCAGGACTCAGGAGTGCCCTCATCACAGCCATCCCCAAGCTGTGTCCGCCCCTGCACAACAGGTCCTCAAGGCCTACGCCTGAAACGTGAAACGATGTCCAGTACGTGGACAAACGTGGACCTGGCGGCCTTCCACAGCTCCCAGGCCTGCTCTCCCAGGTCACCCCTCCCTGGGCTCCTGAGAAGGCACAGCTGCATCCTCCAGCTTCCAGCTTTCTCCCCCCAGGAACTCAGGCAGCACGGTGGGGCCGAGGCCTATCAGGGGACAAGGGCCCAGCCCCGGGCGTGGGGGCTGCACAAGCCCTCTCCCGCCTCCTCATGCAGCAGACGTCAGTCTCAGCCCTCAGCCTGGCCACCATCTTTCCAGGGCTGGTTGCACAGGCAGAGAAGAACTTCTCTCAAAAAGCACTCCCTGGACCATCTCTCTAACTCCTGCTCAGCATCTCCTCACCTCCAACCCTCCCCCCACCCATCCTTGCCAGGACCCTGAGATGAAAGGGGACATCAGCTCCACGTGACCCTGGGCGAGTCGGGTCTCTACAGACTGCTGCCCCGCCTGCAGAAGGACAGCACTGGCCCAGTAAGCCGTCACCTCCCTTCTGCCTGCCAATGCACAAGACATGGGTTCGATCCTTGGTCTGGGAAGATCCCACATGCCTCAAGGCAACTAAGCCCACGTGTGCCACAACGACTGAGCCCGCGCTCTAGAGCCCGGGATGCCCTGCGAGAAGAGAAGCCACCGTAATGAGAGGCCGGCGCACTGCAACTAGAGAAAGCCTGAGAGCAGCAATGGAAACCCAGTGCCGCCAAAAATAGGCAAATAAACCAATCATCTTTTTAAAACAGAGTTCCAAGGAGTCGTTCCTGGCTTTGGAGTTCACTGGGATGTCCACAGGAAGCCTTGGTGTTAATAATGAAAATGCACCCACCCTCACTGTATTATTCCTTCACCTGCTTTACTTTTTAAGACACTTACTGCCACCTGCTATAAATTTCACTTCATCTCTCTACTGAATGCAAGCACCAGAGGAGTAGAAACCTAGTCTGTCTCGTCAGCCTGGCCCACGGCAGGCATCTGAACGCTGAGTGAGGGCGTGCCTCTCAGAGCCTACCCAGGCTGCAGGCCTCAGATACCCTTTCTTTTCATTCTCATCTCCGGAACAGTATCCCTCTATCCCCTCTCTTGTCAAGCCCCCTCCCTCTCCGGCCCACCCTCAGGCCCCGAGGATGCTCATGGTGTGCCCTCATCGTGGTCCCGCACACTAGTAGTTCTTGACTAGGAGGACTGCATCCTCCACAGGAGGCCAGGCTGTGTCCAGAGACATGTCTGCTTGTCAAAACTGGGGAAGCAGGGTGTGCTACTGGCTTCTAGTGGGTAGAAGGCAGAGATAATGCTAAATATCCTACAATATATAGGACAGCCCTCCCCAGTACCCCATTCCAATGAGAAACTATCTGACCCTAACTATCCAAAGTGCCAAAGCTGAGAAGCCCTGGACAGGCTGACAAATGTCTCCAGATCTCTGTGTTACTAGGAAGACTTCTCCCCAGTCCCATCTTGGATGGCAACCCCACACGCTCCCTCAGGACAGCTTCATGCAGGAAGACCCTCTGCTCCTGCCCTCTCAGGACCCTGACCAGAAAATTCTGAATGTAAGGTTGACCTAGACTTTAAGGTTATTTTACCTCTCGACCTGAAACCCTTTCCCTGGGGCTCCAGTTTTTGCTTTTTTTCTTGTGTGGATGTTATTCTCTATGAAATCTCTGCAGTTATTACACTAATAATAAAGCAGTTACCACTTATACATTGCTTACTTGTGTCAAGCACTTTTCAATTGGGTTGATCAAAAGGTTCACTCGAGTTTTTCCATAACATTTTACAGAAAAACCCGAACAAACTTTTTGGCCAACCCAGTACTCAACATTCACCACAAGCGTAAGTTCAGTACTACATCTCAGGGGAGGGATCTAAACTGGATTTGTATTCTGAGTCCCAGACCACAGGGTGGGAAGGGGCTGTGCAATTTAGCACAACACTAAAGACTTGCTCCTAAGATGAGGAAGGCTAGAACCTGGATGAGCACAAGCTTCAAAACTTACTGGAAAGCTCTACCCTACACTGCCGCCAGTGTTGCTGGCTCCTGGCTCTGGATACCGTGGGGCCGGAGCCTCAGCCCTGACTGACACCCCAGGCCCAGGCAGGAAGGAGCTAAAGGTCGTGGTGGTGGCCGATGGGGGCCGTGGCGAGACGTCGCTGCTCGTGGTGAATGGCCAGGGCTCCTTCCCCGAGCACTACGCCCCGTCCATTCAAAAAGGACACATCCAGCATGAAGGCGGGCAGCAAGGAGGCGACCAGGAACCCCCAGGACACTGCTGGGCATGAAGACTAAGACAGCTGGAGCCCCTGGCCCACCAGAACACCCGCCTTGTGCCCACCTGCCAGGATGTCACGAACCCCACCAGCTATAGCAACGTCCTCACGGAGGGCTTCCCTGAGGCCACATGTCTCTGCGTGGGGTCCCCATGCTGCTCACTGGAGCTGGAGAAGGACACAGAGAGGCTCCACAAGCTTCAGGAGGCCCTGCATGCAGGGCCAGCGTGCCCTCTACCTGGAATGTTCTGCCATTTCAGAACGAGGACATCTGGGGGGCCGCCGAGGCTGCCCTGAGCGCTCTGCAGAAGGCTCAGTGGCAGAAACAGAGCGGCTGCGCCAGTGCCTTGGACACCTCCTGGCGGGCACACAGCCCCCGTGGCAGGACGGACAGGGCCCAGGTCCTCACACACAGACTGCTCTCCGGATCTGGTCCCTCCTTGGCTCTCAAAGGGCGCTTGGAGTCTGGCGTCTCCAGGACCTCATGTTTGGGGCCTGTGGTCAGGCTCTTGGCACATTCTGGAACTGTCTCCTTTCCCAGCTGGGGCTCTGACCACAAGCTCCCCTCCAGCCAGGTGACGGTGGGGGGAGGGCAGATTCTGTCCCTCCGGACCCTGAAGCTGGCATGTGTCCCCAGGACTCAGGAGTGCCCTCATCACAGCCATCCCCAAGCTGTGTCCGCCCCTGCACAACAGGTCCTCAAGGCCTACGCCTGAAACGTGAAACGATGTCCAGTACGTGGACAAACGTGGACCTGGCGGCCTTCCACAGCTCCCAGGCCTGCTCTCCCAGGCTACCCCTCCCTGGGCTCCTGAGAAGGCATAGCTGCATCCTCCAGCTTCCAGCTTTCTCCCCCCAGGAACTCAGGCAGCACGGTGGGGCCGAGGCCTATCAGGGGACAAGGGCCCAGCCCCGGGCGTGGGGGCTGCACAAGCCCTCTCCCGCCTCCTCATGCAGCAGACGTCAGTCTCAGCCCTCAGCCTGGCCACCATCTTTCCAGGGCTGGTTGCACAGGCAGAGAAGAACTTCTCTCAAAAAGCACTCCCTGGACCATCTCTCTAACTCCTGCTCAGCATCTCCTCACCTCCAACCCTCCCCCCACCCATCCTTGCCAGGACCCTGAGATGAAAGGGGACATCAGCTCCACGTGACCCTGGGCGAGTCGGGTCTCTACAGACTGCTGCCCCGCCTGCAGAAGGACAGCACTGGCCCAGTAAGCCGTCACCTCCCTTCTGCCTGCCAATGCACGAGACATGGGTTCGATCCTTGGTCTGGGAAGATCCCACATGCCTCGAGGCAACTAAGCCCATGTGTGCCACAACGACTGAGCCCACGCTCTAGAGCCCGGGATGCCCTGCGAGAAGAGAAGCCACCGTAATGAGAGGCCGGCGCACTGCAACTAGAGAAAGCCTGAGAGCAGCAATGGAAACCCAGTGCCGCCAAAAATAGGCAAATAAACCAATCATCTTTTTAAAACAGAGTTCCAAGGAGTCGTTCCTGCTTTGGAGTTCACTGGGATGTCCACAGGAAGCCTTGGTGTTAATAATGAAAATGCACCCACCCTCACTGTATTATTCCTTCACCTGCTTTACTTTTTAAGACACTTACTGCCACCTGCTATAAATTTCACTTCATCTCTCTACTGAATGCAAGCACCAGAGGAGTAGAAACCTAGTCTGTCTCGTCAGCCTGGCCCACGGCAGGCATCTGAACGCTGAGTGAGGGCGTGCCTCTCAGAGCCTACCCAGGCTGCAGGTCTCAGATACCCTCTTTTCATTCTCATCTCCGGAACAGTATCCCTCTATCCCCTCTCTCGTCGAGCCCCCTCCCTCTCCGGCCCACCCTCAGGCCCTGAGGATGCTCATGGTGTGCCCTCATCGTGGTCCCACACACTAGTAGTTCTTGACTAGGAGGACTGCATCCTCCACAGGAGGCCAGGCTGTGTCCAGAGACATGTCTGCTTGTCAAAACTGGGGAAGCAGGGTGTGCTACTGGCTTCTAGTGGGTAGAAGGCAGAGATAATGCTAAATATCCTACAATATATAGGACAGCCCTCCCCAGTACCCCATTCCAATGAGAAACTATCTGACCCTAACTATCCAAAGTGCCAAAGCTGAGAAGCCCTGGACAGGCTGACAAATGTCTCCAGATCTCTGTGTTACTAGGAAGACTTCTCCCCAGTCCCATCTTGGATGGCAACCCCACACACTCCCTCAGGACAGCTTCATGCAGGAAGACCCTCTGCTCCTGCCCTCTCAGGACCCTGACCAGAAAATTCTGAATGTAAGGTTGACCTAGACTTTAAGGTTATTTTACCTCTCGACCTGAAACCCTTTCCCTGGGGCTCCAGTTTTTGCTTTTTTTCTTGTGTGGATGTTATTCTCTATGAAATCTCTGCAGTTATTACACTAATAATTAAGCAGTTACCACTTATACATTGCTTACTTGTGTCAAGCACTTTTCAATTGGGTTGATCAAAAGGTTCACTCGAGTTTTTCCATAACATTTTACAGAAAAACCCGAACAAACTTTTTGGCCAACCCAGTACTCAACATTCACCACAAGCGTAAGTTCAGTACTATTATCTCCATTTTGCAGTGGCAATATAAGTGACCTCTCCCCAGATCACACAACAACTGAGTGATGGAACCAGAAGTCCCAGAGTCCCCCAAGCTACACTGTTAGGAAGCAATCACACAACCATATGCAGTCACAGGTCCCAGAGACCAAGGAAGACTTCGAGCGTGTGTGCAGGCGCGCGCAGGCTCAGTCCTGTCCGACTCTGACTCTACGGACTGCAGCCCACCAGGCTCCTCTGTCCACGGGATTTTCCAGGCAAGAATACTGGCGTGGGTTGACATTTCCTCCTCCAGGGGATCTTCCTGACCCAGGGATAGAACCTGCGTCTACAGCATTGGCAGGTGGGTTCTTTACCCCTGTGCCACCTGGGAAACCACGCTGACTCTGCCCTCCCTTTAGATGCATTAATGCAGTAACTGAAGCAACTGGGCCAGAAGAGTTCAGCTCTTCAGCTTCCAGGATGACGGCCCAATCTCAAAATCAGAGACGAAGATTCCGCTGGCATTCCGCACGGTGCTCCCACCTCAGGGCGGGGACACGACACACAGCCACCAGCAAGACAGCAAACACCCAGAGCGGGCTGTGAGAGCCACGCTCCGTCCTGCGTATTTGGATTTCATGACGTTACCCCAGGTAACCGTCCCAGCGCTGACGCGGGCGCTGCAATCCCCGATTTTACCCAGAAGCCTGCGCGCCCGTGAAGCGGCGCAGCGTCCTCCCCGCAGGGACAGTCCTCCCCGCCGAGAGAGACACAGCACGACGGCGCCGTGAAACCGCCACCCGTGCACAGCCGCCGGGTCAAGCCACGCCAGACAGCGCCACACGGCCACTTAGATGCTCACACACACGAACGCGCTCCAGCTGCACGAATCCTCACGGCCACGCTCACACGCCCGGCCCCGGCGCCCTCCCACAGGCGCAGTCGCCTCTTCCTCACACGACCACCACAGACCTCGCGGGGAAAGACGAACGCGGGCCCGCGGCACGCCCCCGTCCCCACACGGCCGGCTCCGTCACAGACCCGCAGAAACGCCACCCTACGCCCTCCTCCCCTCCCAGCGCGGCGCCGCCCCATGCTTCACACAGAGTCCTTCCTCTCACACTCCGTCACCACACGACCAGACAAGGCCCCGCGGGCGCTCGCGGGCGCGCAGACGCACAAGCTCGGCCAGACACATACCCACACTCACGCCGTCCTCCCGGGTCGCGTCCGGGCGGCGACCACGGCAGCTGCGCCGGCACCTCGCGCGCCCCTGGCTCCCCGCTCGCGCCCCACGCCTGCGCACTCCCCCGCGAGCCCCCGGGCCCTCGCGGCCGGGCCCCGCCCCGTCACGCGCGGGACGGCCGACGCCCCGCCCCCAGGGCGTCCCCGAGCGCCCGAGGCCCCGCCCCTAAACAAAGCCACGCGGCGCGCAGGCGCTCCCTCGCCGCGGCCCCGGCTCGGGCCTGAGGCCCCGCCCCGTCGCACGCCGGCCGCGGCAGGCACGCTCGCGCAATCCGAGCCGCTCTTGGGGGCGTGGCCCCGCGCGAAGCCCCGCCCCTGCACCTAGGCGCGCGGGTGCGGGCTGCGCTTTGCGCTCACCGGTCCCCCGCTTGTAGCGGTCCTCGGGAGATCACGTAGACGGGTTCAGGCGCTGAGGCCCTGCCTTGGTCCCTTCAGCCAGACCCGGTCTCCCCAGTTCGCTGCCCTCCCGGGCATCCATACCTACACGCTCCCGTCCGGGGGCTTTCCGTCCCAACACCCTTCCCTCTGCCCCCAGGGCTTAAAGGGCCGTAGAGCCGGGCTCACCCGCGGCCTGGAACGCGCGCGCTGGCGCCTGCGCTCTGCGAGCTCAGGCTGCTCCTCCCCGAAGCCTCGTGACGCGAGGTTGCCGGATCCCGGCTCACGGTGGCTCCGATCTGTCTGGCCCAGAGTCGAGTGGACCCAGGGGAGGGGCGAAGGGATAGCCCTCCAGGACAAGGGTGGACTCTCGTTTGCTACTTGGCTGAGCGAACTGCCCCGGAGTCCTCTGCGCGGCGCCTCTCGAGACTCGGACTATACCTCCCAGGAGCCCCTGCGGCCTGTTTCCGCGCCCTGTGATGACGCGCTGCGTGTGGGCCTGGTGGGGACGCGGGCGCCCCCTTGTGGCGGCGCGTGAGGGGACCGCGAGACTGAGACGGTGGGAGGTGCTGGCATGGTGCGTTGGGTGTACATAATCCGCCGTTTGTGGTTGTGTACTGCTTCCCTGGTGTCTCGGTGGTGAAGAATCGCCTGCCAATGCAGGGTACTGTGGTTGGATCCCTGGGTCGGGAAGATCCCCTGGAGGAGGGTATGGCAGCCCACGCCAGTATTCTTGCTGGAGAATCCCATGGACAGAGGACCCTGCAGGCTATAGTCCATGGGGTCGCAGAGAGTCGAACACGACTGAGTGACTAAAACAACCACCTCTGTGGAAACTTTTCTATGTACTTGTTTTTGAAAGCTAATTTTGAATGTGTGTGCCTGTGCACCTCCACCCGTCACGTGTGGCTGCTTTTGGACGATGCAGAGCTGAGTAGCAGCCACAGGCATTGGCCCACAGAGGTTAAAATACTCTGTCCATCCTAGTTTTTGCGGTTGTGAGTTTGTGTGTCAGGGAGAACCCACAGGTAGTGTGTGCCGTTTCTGGAAGTGTGACCAAGCAGGACCCCATGATGGAGGTTAGGCTTTCCCTGGTGGCCTCTGCTGCAGCTCCCTCTGAGGCCCCCAGGTAGTAGCTGGTGCACATTTGCTGAGTTCTTTTGCAGCTGTGAACCCCTCCCCCACCAAATGGGCAAACCATTAATACTTGATGAGGATGAACACATAGCCCCAGGGCTCCTGCAACCTAAGACGAAGAAGACCAAGTGACCAATGAAGCCGCTCAGTCGTGTCCGACTCTGCGACCCCATGGACTGTAACCTACCACACTTCTCCATCCATGGGATTTTCCAGGCGAGAGTACTGGAGTGGATTGCCATTTCCCTCTCCAGAGGACCTTCCCGACCCAGGGATTGAACCCGGGTCTCCTGCGTTGTAGGCAGACGCTTTACCGTCTGAGCCACAGGGAAGTCCTACAACCTAAGACTTGATACTGTTAACTGGTGTGACGAGACCCTGCTGTGTCACCATCAGCCAATCAGAGACCTGTGCACAAGCTGATCATCAGGATCCGCCCCCCCACCCCACCCCAGTACACACACTAGTGCTTCAGAAGTGCTCCTCCGAGCTCAAGTGTGGGCTCAGGAGTTGTGTGTGGCTTTGTTGCCCCAGGGCATGTGGAGTCTTCCCCCATCAAGGATCCAGCCTGTGTTCCCTGCACTGCCAGGCCCATTCTTATCCACTAGACTACCTGGAAGCCTTTTATTTATTAACAAGTCAGAATTCACATGAATTTTTAAATACTGTTTTTTTTTCTTATTCTGGGTGTTTGAAATATCATGTAACTTTGTGAAGCAGCAATAGCTTACAGTTAATAAGGAACATGGTTTTCTTTTTTTGCGTGTGTGGTGGATGTGTGTATGTATTACATTAAAACTTCATTTCTGGCACTGAACTTTTAATTTTATATGACTTCCACCTAGTATGAAATAGTATTCTTGGAACACAGTTATTTTCAATGAAGTGTGTAACTGGACCGTAAGATTAAAGTTTGCTTCCTATGAGCAATTACATTAAAACTTCATTTCTGGCACTGAACTTTTAATTTTATATGACTTCCACCTAGTATGAAATAGTATTCTTGGAACACAGTTATTTTCAATGAAGTGTGTAACTGGACCGTAAGATTAAAGTTTGCTTCCTATGAGCATGCTCAAACACAAGAACATCAGAATATTCAGCATTTACATCTAATCCAGGAACATGAGGCCATCATTCCCATGGGAATAGGGCTTGAGGAAGCCCAGCCATCTTCTCTTGGTAAATTTTATCAAAGTCTTCACTCTGGGCCACTGTGAACAGACTTTTCCAGTCCCCAGTGATTCCTGACAAATGCAAAACAGTAAGTCCAGATCTACCATACAATTGCACTCATCTCACACACTAGTAAAGTAATGCTCAAAATTCTCCAAGCCAGGCTTCAGCAATATGTGAACTGTGAAGTTCCAGATGTTCAAGCTGGTTTTAGAAAAGGCAGAGGAACCAGAGATCAAATTGCCAACATCCGCTGGATCATGGAAAAAGCAGGAGAGTTCCAGAAAAACATCTGTTTCTGCTTTATTGACTATGCCAAAGCCTTTGACTGTGTGGATCACATCAAACTGTGGAAAATTCTGAAAGAGATGGGACTACCAGACCACCTAACCTGCCTCTTGAGAAATCTGTATGCAGGTCAGGAAGCAACAGTTAGAACAGGACATGGAACAACAGACTGGTTCCAAACAGGAAAAGGAGTATGTCAGGCTGTATATTGTCATCCTACTTATTTAACTTATATGCAGAGTACATCATGAGAAACGCTGTACTGGATGAAGCACAAGCTGGAATCAAGATTGCCAGGAGAAATATCAATAACCTCAGATGCAGATGCAGATGACACCACCCTTATGGCAGAAAGTGAAGAAGAACTAAAGAGCCTCTTGATGAAAGTGAAAGAGGAGAATGAAAAAGTTGGCTTAAAGCTCAACATTCAGAAAACTAAGATCATGGCATCCGGTCCCATCACTTCATGGGAAATAGACGGGGAAACAGTGGAAACAGTGTCAGACTTTATTTTGCTGGGCTCCAAAATCACTGCAGATGGTGACTGCAGCCATGAAATTAAAAGACGCTTACTCTTTGGAAGGAAAGTTATGACCAACCTGGACAGCATACTTAAAAGGAGAGACGTTACTCTACCAACAAAGGTCCGACTAGTCAAGGCTATGGTTTTTCCAGTAGTCATGTGAGAGTTGGACTACAAAGAAAGCTGAGCACTGAAGAATTGATGCTTTTGAACTGTGGTGTTGGAGAAGACTCTTGAGAGTCCCTTGGACTGCAAGGGGATCCAGCCGCTCAAATGCCCGTTGTTAAGTGCCCTTTGCCATGGAGACAGCAGAAGTTGGACGGGGGAATGGATGTTTTGAGTGAGGGGTCTCAGAAAGTGGACCTGTTTTTCTCAGCCTCAGCGTCATCGGCATTTGTGTCTGGAGGCGGTCTTGTACACGGTAGAGCATCATCCCTGGCCTCCACCTAGCTCAGATTGCTATATAGGAGTGTTTGCTCCCCATTTAAGGAACAGACCGGAAAATATAGGTCCTTAGACACAAACTAAAGAAAAAAAGTGTTAGTTGCTCAGTCGAGTCTGACTCTGCGGCGCCATGGACTGTAGCCCACCAGGCTCCTCTGCCCGTGGGATTCTCCAGGCCAGAACACTGGAGTGTGTAGCCATTCCCTTCTCCATAGGCTCAAAGTAAAAACAAAACCAAACCTCTGGTGCTACAGGGCACCACTGGCAAATGTGTGTACAATTGCAGGTTTTAAAGTACTGTTTAATTGCCCCTTTTATTTTTGAATAAGTGTGTTCTGGTTGCGCTGGGTCTTCTTCGCTCCCCGAGGCCTTCCTCTAGTGGCGATGCGCAGGGGCCCCTCTCTTTGTGGTCCACAGGCTTCTCACTGCGAGGGCTTTCTTGTTCCCAAGCGCAGGTTCAGGGCGAACGGGCCTTAGGAGCTGCAGGACGCGGGCTCTGGAGCTTGGGCGCAGCCGTTGCGGCCACCAGCTTGGTTACCCCACAGCGTGTGGAATTTCCCTGGACCAGGGGTGGAACCCATGTCCCTAGCGTTGGCAGGCAGACTCTCACCCGCTGCGCAGCAGGGAAGCCCTTCCTTGCCCGTTTTAACCAACTTCTTGATGAACGAAACAACTGGTCCTCATCCAGGTGGTTAGACATCTTATGCACCATTAATATCCCAACTGTATAGAGAGTGAAAGGCGGCAGTGAACGCCAGTCACGTCCTCAGAGCTGCGGCCCAGTGAGGGCGGCGCTGGGGTGGAAAGGAGCCGACTTCCGGATTCTCCACTTAAAAGCCGGCCGCACAGGATCGCCTTCCTGGAGGGCTGCCGCTCGAATTACGTGATAGATCGGGTTCTTAGCTTCTCTGGGGGCTCAGATGGTAAAGAATCGGCCTGCAATGCAGAAACTGGGTGCGATCCCTGGGGCAGGAAGATCTCCTGGAGAAAGGAAATGGCAACCCACTCCAGCATCCTTGCCCGGAAATCCCACGGACAAAGGAGCCTGGGGGGCTACAATCCATGGGATCACAAAGAGTCGGACACGACTGAGCGACTTCCGCTGCCACCCTTCACACCTAGGTCTCGGTGGAAGAACCAGGCATTCAGGCATTCAGCACGTGTACCTTTTATTACAGAAACACAGGAAGGGTTGAGAAAGGCTGAAGAGGCGCTGCGGAGGAGACCTCTGCAGACGTCCACTCGGCTCCCCCAGCGCGTCTGCTCACACGGACCCGCTGGCCCTGCCCCTGGGCAGACAGGTGCCATCCCTGCAAGGACTCGACTCGCTACCCTCCGAATCGGCAGCCTAGGACACAGAGCACTCCCCAGAGGCCAGGCGGACCAGCCGGGAGACGCAGGACTCGTGCGGGCTGAGCTGAGACGGGGAAGGGCGGTTAGAAGGCACAGCAGGGGTTGTTCCTAAGGAAGGGAGGAAAGGAGAGAGAAACGCACGTGAGCATCAGTGACATCCATCCTGAATGGCTCTCTGCTCTGTGCACCCTGCTCACCTTGCCCCTCCAACCCACCGCCACGCTTCCCTAGCCCGCAGCCGGCTGCTCCTCGCCATCTCACCACGCGCGAGTACCTTCTCCTCAGAGAGAGGTTCTTAAAAGCTTCCCCCTCCAGTTCCTGTCACGGCACCTCCGAGGAAGCTCAGGGGATGTATTCCCTGCCCTCCCACTAGAGCGCAAGGCCTTCCCCTGCCTGGCACACGGGGTCACCTAGGCTTGCTGCAGGGGTGAATATATAATGCTTGCTCTGGGCTTTGCGGGATGGGGCGAGCATCTCATTGCTCCCAAAGGGGCTCACAGTCTGCTGCAGAGGGTCTGAAAACTACAGCCCCAAGGGATGACTCCAGCTCCCACCTGTTTTTACTTAAGTTTTCAAAAATCGAGGTAAAATTCACATGACGTAAAATCCACCATTTAACCGTTTTTTAGCGAATCCAGACTTCATCATAGTGCAGTTACTTGATAAGAATGTACTGACTGCATTTCTCAATAAGTTAATCACAGAATTATCACACGACCCAGACTTTCTACACCTAGGTGTGTACCCCCGAGGAACTAGAAACAGGTGTTCAAGGAAAAATTCTGTGTGTCCGTGTTCTTAGCATCACACCAATAGCCAAAAGGTGGAGGCAGCTCAAATGTCCTTCACCTGAAGAGTGAATGAACAGGCACATGGCCATGCAAAGGAATACTATTCGGTCGTGAAAAATAATGAAGTCCTGATCCACGCTATAGCCTGGATGGCCTTAGAAAACGTGATGCTAAGCGAATGAAGCCGGACACAAGAAGCCACATAGTACATGAGCCCACGGGTGCGAAATGTGCAGAGCAGGCAAATGCAGAGACGGAGAGAGAGAGAGCGTTAGCGGCTGCCAGGGGCTGGAGGAGACACTGCTTATGGCTGCTGAGGCTCCTTTAGGGATGATGAAAAGTGTTTGGAGCTAAATTGCCATGAGGGCTGCACAACATTGTGAGTGTACGGAACGTCACTCACAGTAAATTTTATATTATGTGTATTCTACCACAACTTAAAAAAATCCCACATAACCTTTGAGGGAATTCATAAATGAGTTCTTTCTGCTCTCCACGTCCTTATCATTGGTAAGCTGCGGCTTGAGATTAGGGAGATGAACTTGAAACTTTCCATTCAACTCTGTGATTCTACAGCTGGCATTTCCAAACCCTCCTGGAGAATCTGAACCAAGCCCCCACTGCCACCCAGCAGTGGACAAGCCCTCTTCCCCATGGGACATACCTGTTGTCCACCTCCGGGTTGCAGTAATGGCAGTAACACTTGGGAGGTTGAAGAAGGGGGCACCAGAAGCAGAAGGAAACGGTATTGGTGAGACAGTTCTACCACTCTCCCGATACCCTCCCCAGCTTCCTTTCTTCCTGCCTGCCTCCCTTCCCCACCTCCCCAGGGGAGGGAGTGACATCCTTGATCTGGCTGGTCTATTCAGCCTCCCCTCTTACTGCCCCATCCTCCAGCCAGTTCACTCCATCCCAGCAAATGACACGATGCTCTAACCTGGGGGTTTCTCAACCTCAGCACCCCTGGCACTTTGACCCAAGTCAGCCTTAGTTGTGGGCGCCATCCTACGGAAGCCACGCACCTCGCCTCTACCCACCAGATGCCAGTGCTACCTCCTCCCCCAGACGTGACAACCAGAAATGTCTCCAGGCGCTGCTGAGTGTCCCCTGGGCGGCAAAGTCACCCCCATCGAAGAACCACTCATCTAAGCAAGGGCGCGAGGCTGGGGCTCATCTCCTCGCCCCTTCCGTACTCGTCTCTCACCCCAAATCCCTCAGCGCTGCTCCTTCTACGTTTGCCAAGGTGCTCCCCAGCTTCACTGCTGCCCCTGGCATCCTGCCCACGCCTTGGGTACCCGGCTCCTCCTCCCCTCCTCTGCACTCCCCCACCCCCTCCTCCCCCATGCCTTGGGTACCCAGCTCCTCCTCCCTTCCTCCGTGCTCCCACTCTCTCCTCCTCTCTCTCCACCTTTAGGAACTCGGCTCTTCCTACCCAGTCTCCTTTATTGTAGGACACGAACAAGAAGGTGACCATCATGTAGGCGCACCTCAGCCCATTCCATGCCGTTTTCTTCTTCAGTGACTTCTTGGGGGTGGTGGTCGTTGGGAGGAACTTCACTGGGGAGATCCAAGTGGACACAACCAACGTGAAGGCCTGCTGCCCCCTGTGTGGACATTCTGCCTTTCCCACAACTCTGTCCACACAGATCTCCCTCTGAACCCCACACCCTCAATCCACCTGCTTCTGGGATTGAAATGTGGTCCATCACTACCGGGTGCCCCCATCTCCCCTCTCCATCTGCAAGGCATCAATCTCACATTTCCTTCTGATTGCCATTGCACCAGCCTTCTACTCCACACTCCCCTCTCCCAGACCAGCTCCCACTGGAGCCCACAGGGATCTAACACCAGATCTGACCCTGTGACCTCCTCATTCCAGACCCCATCTGGGGCACAAGCCCAGTTTTACTTGCTCAATATTCTTTCCCTCTTCTTTTCACATTTTAAATTTTAAAGAAAGTGTTACATTACATTTTAATATTACATACAAAAAAACCCCTAATACTAATAAGACTTTTTTTTAAAAAGGAGATGGCCCTTGAAAATTCCCAGAGTGGAGGAACCCACGTGAGTCATGAATGTTAAATTAAATCTAGCTTCTTTCAGGAACATAAGCAAAATTTAAGTCATTTCTTTTAAATGTCTCTGATAATCATGAGAGGAACTTAAGTCATCTTCCCCCAAATGGTTGAAGACAGTCCCCTTTTAAGCAACCATTGTGTCCTCAGGAAACCCCACTGTAATAACCATCATTTAAAAATATAAACAATTTTCTCAATTTCACATTATAAGCCACCCTGTGAGGAACACCCTACCCCTGCATCTCATATCAGTTTGAATTTGAAAGCTCCCAGTTTAAGAATTATTCTTCCTTGCACAATAAACTCTCCCTTAGTACTATTTTACTGATCTTGCGGTTTTAGCTTTGCTATTTCTGCATTTTTGACATGTATAATTCAACTCACGGAACAGGCCCTCCAGACATTACCAGTGTAAAGGGAAAAATGAAAAGAAAAAAAAAGCTCCTTAGTTGACATTTCAGGAGGGCACGCCTCCTCCCCTTCCTTAGAGAATTTACTTTGTAATTCCTTTCTCTTTCCCTCCATCGTTGGTGTTCAGTTGCTAAGTTGTGGCCGACTCTTCATGACCCCGTGGTCTGCAGCACACTAGGCTTCCTTGTCCTTCACTGCCTCCCAGAGTTTGCTCAAACTCTTGTCCATTGAGTCAGTGATGCCATCCAACCATCTCATCCTCTGCCACCCTCTTCTCCTGCCCTCAGTCTTTCCCAGCATTGAGGTCTTTTCCAATGAGTCTTCACATCAGGTGGCCAAAGTACTGGCGCTTCAGCTTCAGCATCAGTCCTTCCGATGAATATTCAGGGTTGAAATCCTTTAGGATTTACCCATTGGATCTCCCTGCTGTCCAAGGGACTCTCAAGAATCTCCTCCAGCACGATTTGAAAGCATCAATTATTCAGCATCTTTAGCTGTCTCTTTGAAATGTATGCGAATCTTTTTTTTAAAAATTACTTATTTATTTGGCAGTGCTGGGATCAATTTCAACGTCCTTCTTTACCTCTAGGAACCATTTTAGACCTCAGTGATCAACAGAAGAAGCAACTGAGAGAAATCAAGACGTTTCCCAGTCACACTTCAGTGTGCTCAGAGTCCTTGGTACCAGGGGGCAGTCCAAGGGGGTAGGGGTGGTCTGAAGGCTTTGGCTGCCCCTCAGAAAGACATCCTCTCAGGTTCTGAAACCCAGACCTTGGCCACCTGAAACTGTGTCTCCTTAAGGCTTTGTCTTTGTAACACAGACCGAGGGAACTCACAGGTGTGTCGATGGAAAGGCGTGGTGCTGTGCACTTACCTTCTTCCTTGCAGCCGCTTGATTCTTCTGAAAAGAGGAAGAGAAAGAGGCCAAGAAGGAAGAGAAGGAAGGAAGAGGAGGGGGGAAAAGGAAGAAAAGAAATCATCAACAAATTCTGAAATGAATGGAGACAAAACCGTAAAGAGCGATTCTGGGCGCCCCAGGTAAGGAGAGCCAAGAATGCGCCCAGCTCCCCCGCAGTCTCTGGTCTCAGGCGCTGCGTGGCCTCGTGGCCTGTCCGCCTGCTGTTCCCTCTGCCAGCAACACTCTTCACCCACGTGTGCTCGGGACTGCCTCCCTCACCTCCCCCAAGTCTTTGCTCAAAGTCACTTTCCCTGATCACCTTTCAAAAACGTATCCTTCTGTCCTGCCCTGCTTTCCCGTCTCCCTTTCTCTGCAACCTTCACTGGGCTTAGCATCCAACAGACTTCTAACCCACGATTTCTCTACTTATTGATGTTCTTTCTCTTCTCATTAGTTCTATCTGGACACAGATTTCTGACCTGTTCCTTACTGTATCTCTAACATCTAGAACAGGACTGAACAGAGAGGCTAATATTAATTAGCATTTTTTTGTTGGATGAATGAAAAAAAAAGACACTTATCATGTTCAGATGATGATGATAAAGAATGTAAGATTTCAATTGAACATTGGAAAAGAAATTTAAAAAAACCCTGAGAGTGTAAGGTTTGATGCTATTTAAAGACTCTTCCAACATTAAAAAAGAAAAGCTGAGAAGTCTATACTTTTGTGTCCAGGAGCAAAAGCAAATGGTGGGGCCAATTAGCACGGTCACTACTTACCATTCAGCACCTGGAGGCTCAGCAAACCTGCAGAGACATTGTAGACACGGAATTGCCAAGGCCGCGTGCTAAGTGCCCTTAGACCAACACTGTGCCGCTAACTCACCCCAGCTGCCTCTCAGTCTTCTCATCAGTTCCCCCTCAGGACGTTCATACTGCCTTAAACTCCCTGTCTGCCCCCTCATCAGTCTGGGTGGGGTTTATCTAGAGGTACAAGCCTGTGAGGTTCATCTTTGGCTTTCCACCGCCCTGCGTGGTCCTATCCCATACAGAGCGTTAAAAAGAATATTCTTCCCGGGCTTCCGTGGTGGCTCAGTGGTAGAGAATCCGCCTGCCAATGCGGGAGAGACACAGGCTTGATCCCCGGTCCAGGAAGATCCCACAGGCCTCGGGGCAACTCAGCCCCACTGCTGAGCCTGTGTTCTGGAGCCCAGGAACCAGAGCTACTGAGCCGCATCCTGGAGTTCTGCTGCAGGAGAAGACCAGCGCAAGGAGATGCCTGAGACCACCTCCCCAGAGTAGCCTGCACCCCCCTCAACTAGAGAAAGCCACACACAGCCACAGGACCCAGCACAGCTAAAGAGACATCTTTTTAAAGAAAAGAATTTTGTTTTCCCAAACAAACTTCCCATCCCCAAATCTCGGGGCATGCATGGAGTAAGATTATTTACCTAGGATCTCTGATGTCATCCATCCCGAAGAAAATGTGGTCCGGGAGGCAGGGCGGTGTTCAGGGTTGCAGACAAAGTCCAGAGTGTTGAGTCCAAGGGGCCGCGAGAGATGAGACCATAGAGGAAAAAGAAGTCATAAGATTAGAAGGTGGGGAGCCTGGGAGCAAACAAGAACAGAGCCCAGGCAGGCGGTGCTGAGCCGTGAAGGGGAGAGGGCTGGAAGCCCCACCGTGTGGGTCAGAGCAGAAACCTAGTGGCTGAAGGGGCTTCCCTGGTGGCTCAGTCGGAAAGGAGTCCGCCTGCTAATCCCTGGGTCAGGAAGGTCCCCCGGGGGAGTGAATGGCAGCCCACTCCAGTGTTCTTGCCTGGAGGGTCCCTTGGACAGAGGGGCCTGGCAGGCTACAGTCCACGGGGTCACACAGAGTGGGACAGGACTGAGCGGCTGAACAGCAACTAGTGGCTTGAAGGACTGGCGCTGGGAAGGCAGCGGCCACGCCTGCTCCACATATTTGCCATCACCGTGTTGACCCCTCAGAAAGACATCCTCTCAGGTTCTGAAACCCGGACCTTGGCCACCTGAAACTGTGTCTCCTTAAGGCTTTGTCTTTGTAACACAGACCGAGGGAACTCACAGGTGTGTCGATGGAAAGGCGTGGTGCTGTGCACTTACCTTCTTCCTTGCAGCCGCTTGATTCTTCTGAAAAGAGGAAGAGAAAGAGGCCAAGAAGGAAGAGAAGGAAGGAAGAGGAGGGGGGAAAAGGAAGAAAAGAAATCATCAACAAATTCTGAAATGAATGGAGACAAAACCGTAAAGAGCGATTCTGGGCGCCCCAGGTAAGGAGAGCCAAGAATGCGCCCAGCTCCCCCGCAGTCTCTGGTCTCAGGCGCTGCGTGGCCTCGTGGCCTGTCCGCCTGCTGTTCCCTCTGCCAGCAACACTCTTCACCCACGTGGGCTCGGGACTGCCTCCCTCACCTCCCCCAAGTCTTTGCTCAAAGTCACTTTCCCTGATTACCTTTCAAAAACATATCCTTCTGTCCTGCCCTGCCTTCCCGTCTCCCTTCCTCTGCGATCTTCACAGGGCTTAGCATCTAACAGACTTCTAACCCACGATTTCTCTACTTATTGATATTCTTTCTCTTCTCATTAGTTCTATCTGGACACAGATTTCTGACCTGTTCCTTACTGTATCTCTAACATCTAGAACAGGACTGAACACAGAGAAGCTAATATTAATTAGCATTTGTTGTTGGATGAATGAAAAAAAAAAGACACTTATCATGTTCAGATGATGATGATAAAGAATGTAAGATTTCAATTAAACATTGAAAAAGAAATTAAAAAAAACCCCGAGAGTGTAAGGTTTGATGCTATTTAAAGACTCTTCCAACATTAAAAAAGAAAAGCTGAGAAGTCTATACTTTTGTGTCCAGGAGCAAAAGCAAATGGTGGGGCCAATTAGCACGGTCACTACTTACCATTCAGCACCTGGAGGCTCAGCAAACCTGCAGAGACATTGTAGACACGGAATTGCCAAGGCCGCGTGCTAAGTGCCCTTAGACCAACACTGTGCTGCTAACTCACCCCAGCTGCCTCTCCGTCTTCTCATCAGTTCCCCCTCAGGACGTTCATACTGCCTTAAACTCCCTGTCTGCCCCCTCATCAGTCTGGGTGGGGTTTATCTAGAGGTACAAGCATGTGAGGTTCATCTTTGGCTTTCCGCCGCCCTGCGTGGTCCTATCCCATACGGAGCGTTAAAAAGAATATTCTTCCCGGGCTTCCGTGGTGGCTCAGTGGTAAAGAATCCGCCTGCCAATGCGGGAGAGACACAGGCTTGATCCCCGGTCCAGGAAGATCCCACAGGCCTCGGGGCAACTCAGCCCCACTGCTGAGCCTGTGTTCTGGAGCCCAGGAACCAGAACTACTGAGCCGAACCCTGGAGTCCCTGCT
>SJYC01049778.1:0-19441 GCA_006408675.1 Madoqua kirkii | reverse complement strand
CCCCGCGAAACGTGAAATCAGGACCCCGCGAAACGAGACGCCCTGGCCGGTCAGAGGAGACAGAGGCAGAAGCGGACAGGGGGCGGGTGGGGGCTGGGTCGCTGCCTCTCTCTCTCTCTAACAAGCACCGGTGGAGCCTCCAGTGTGTGCAAGGTGTGAGGGCCACACGGACAGCAAGAGGACAGGGGTCTTACTCTCGGGGAGCGTGAGCAAGCGGAGGCCAGAGAGGCGGCCTCGAGAGTCAGAGACCCATCGGGGGAGGGCTCGGGTTTCTGGGTGCGGCCGGAACCTGTTGGAGAGCGGCACGTGCTGACCTGCTGGGGGTGCCAGGGAAGGCGTCTTGGAGGAACTGTCACTGAGTCTGACACCTGAAAGATGAGGAGGGGTTAGCCAGGCGAAGACCTTTGCAGGGGAGAGACAGAGACACGTTCCCGGAGGTGGGACGGTCCCGGGTGGGAAGGAGTCTGGAGCTTCGCAAGGATGGAGAGAGGGGACCCGGCAGGCGACGATGACCAGCGGACAAGAACGCCCCGAGCTACACGGCGCCTGGCCCTGTGGGTCATTCTAAAGACCTCGGGCTTCATCCGAAGAATGACGGGCGGTCAGGGAAGACCTGGACCCAGCACCTGAGCAACTTACCCCATCTCTCTAGGGCTCGGTTTTCTCATGAAAGTGCAGTTATAATGGGACGACAGATTGTCCTGCTTGGCCCAGGACTTGAAAGGGGTTCACTGGGTGAGGGAGTTCTAATGCTAAAACTAGGCATGTCCTGGGCGCACAGGGTCACTCTGGATTATAATGGGATCCACCCGTCCCACAGGGGTGATGAGGCTTAAAGAAATGATCCAAGCAGAGCCCTGAAACCTACTGGCTTTTCCAAGATGCTCCATGAACGTTTTTTAAAGAATTTCGTTTTGATGTGGATCATTTTTTAAATCTGTGGGATTTGTTACAATATTGTTTTATGTTTTGGCTTTGGGGCCTCGGGGCATTTGAGACCTCAGGTCCCTGACCAGGGATGGAACCCACGCCCCTGGCGCTGGAAGGCAAAGTGTTACTAACCAGTGGACCACCAGGGAGGTCCTGCTGACATTTTTGCTAGTTATCACTTGGCCTCTGAAGCTCTGCCTCCTTCTGGCTGCCGGCTTTCCTGTCTCTACAGGTGGTTTCCGGTCTGTGAGCCACGACTACGGCCTCCGAAGTTGCTGTGTAGCCGCTCAGTCGTGTCCGACTCTCTGCAACCCCAGGGGACTGCAGCCTGCCAGGCTCCTCTGTCGGAGGGATTCTCCAGGCAAGAATACTGGGGCGGGTTGCCTTGTCCTCCAGGGGATCTTCCCGACCCAGCGATTGAAGCTGGGTCTCCCGCATTGGCAGATGGATTCTTAACCACTGAGCCACCAGGGAAGCCTTGACTATATAGCTTTATCCACACTCAGCTCTGCATCTGAGGTTATTCTGCCTAATTCTGTCTCTCTGACGTTGATCTTTGCCTTACAGCCGTGTCGAATGTTGACTAAGAAGCACATTGCACTATTTATGAAGTCCGGCTGTTTTCCAAGGAGGGAGGTCTTGGCCCATAAAGCTCTGCTATTTCTGGATGGAGAGGATTCTTCGAGGGTAGGAGTTAGGGAGTCCTGTGCTATTCAGCTTGTGAGAAGGCGAAGGTCTTGGAACTCCACAGGCAGTGTGGGGAGAAGGAAAATGGGAGATGAGAAGAGAGAGAGTGAGCAGAGATGGGGGAAGACCATCTGTCTGTTCTGCACGCTCTCGTTTCATCGAGACTCATTACTCGTAGGTCGTAGCCGATTTCTCATAGGAACCCGTGAAGGAGGGTTCTGCTTCCAGGTTGATGGGAACACAGAGAAAGCGCAGAGCTCTTCAGCAACCCAAGGGGCGAGAAGTGGGAAACTGTTATCTTTGAAAGAGCAAAGGCCGTGAGGAGGGCTACGGACCCCAGAGCCCCTGGACAAAGGGGATGCAGGGAGCTGAGCCCGCTTCAACCAGCTTCCTAGTACCGGAGTTTTTGTAGATTTAATTATAATGTCATATATTTTTGATACCATATAAAATGTTATAGTTTATTATAACATTAAGAATCACCCCTTATAGCGTGGATTACTAGCCCTACTCTATGGGAGAAGAGAACAGACTCGCCCCAGGGTCCCATATGCTGGTAAAGAACAGGGCTGGCTTGAAATGCCAGGCATATCTACCCTTGGAAGTCCAGTTCCCGTCTCCATCTCCCTGGAACTCCAGATCCAGGCATGCCCTGTGCACTGGAGCGGGAACCCTTGGGGATGGCTGAAAAGGTCTCAGGTGGACACGGATCATTGTCACTCCTTTGGAGTCACATGGTGGGAATATGTAATCTCATATCGAATTCACTTGACAGTTCTCCTCTCAAAAGTCTCAAAATGATGCTAACTTGTCCAGAACCTCTCTCCAATGCTCTCTGGTCTTCCTTTCCACTGCAGAGAGAACCATCTTCAGACTAAGACCCTCAGCAGTCATCAGTATCATTATAATTAATGTTTTATTTCCATTGTTTCATTATGTATATTTTTGCAGTTATCTTCTTAGAAAATTCTTTGGCATTGCCCTTCTTTGGGATTGGAATGAAAACTGACCTTTTCCAGTCCTATGGCCACTGCTGAATTTTTTTAAATTTTCTGGCACATTGAGTGCAACACTTTAACAGCATCATCTTTTATTATTTTAAATAGCTCAGCTGGAATTCCAGCACCTCCACTAGCTTTTTTCATAGCAATGCTTCCTAAGGCCCACTTGACATCACAATCCAGGATGTCTGGCTTTAGGTGAATGACCACACCATCGTGGTTATCCAGGTCATTAAGACTTTATTTTTTTAAATTTTCTGGCACATTGAGTGCAACACTTTAACAGCATCATCTTTTATTATTTTAAATAGCTCAGCTGGAATTCCAGCACCTCCACTAGCTTTTTTCATAGCAATGCTTCCTAAGGCCCACTTGACATCACAATCCAGGATGTCTGGCTTTAGGTGAGTGACCACACCATCGTGGTTATCCAGGTCATTAAGACTTTTTTTTTTTGTATGGTTCTGTGTATTCTTGCCACGTCTTCTTAATCTCATCTGCTTCTGTTAGGTCCTTGACACTTCTGTCCTTTATTGTGCCCATCCTCACATGAAACGTTCCCTTCGTATCTTCAATGTTCTTGAAGAGATCTCTGTGGCTTAGTCACTAAGTTGTGTCTGACTCTGTGCGACCCCAGAGATGGCAGCCCACCAGGCTGCCCCATCCCTGGGATTCTCCAGGCAAGAACACTGGAGTGGGTTGCCATTGCCTTCTCCAATGCATGAAAGTGAAAAGTGAAAGTGAAGTCGCTCAGTTGTGTCCGACTCTTAGCGACCCCATGGACTGCAGCCTTCCAGGCTCCTCCGTCCATGGGATTCTCCAGGCAAGAGTACTGGAGTGGGGTGCCATTGCCTTCTCCATTTCACTGACTAAAGGAATGTAAAACTTTCTTTGCAAGTTTATCTATTTAAGCTTTTAACTAAAAGAAGTCCTTTTAAAGTATAGTCCTTTACTGGAAAACATAAATGATAGCGTTGGACTGGATAGTAGTAGAGACAGCAGGAGCTATTGTTGGGGTTCAGCCTCTCTACCTGTGAACACAGGGACCAGTTTTTTCAGCCATCCCATTTTGAAAAATCAGAAAGCTAGGTGCTATCCCATGTTGCTGAAGGTGTGGAAAAATTCGCATTCTTGTAGGAGGTTTATGGAACTGTACATTTGCTAAACCTCTGTCCAGATTTAAAAGACCTCTGCTCTTTGACGCAGCCATTTGAGTCATAACCTCAAAAAGTTGAGGACAGAGGTACCTAAGCGTATTTCTCGTAAGAACACACAGGAGACCAGTAGTGGAGGCTGTTTCAAGACAGGAGAACTGGGGATAGGACGGAGAGGAAGATTTGACTCTCATTTCATGTTCCTACAACTTTTCTCAGGAGCATAAATCTTTTATGACTTAAAAAAATCCACCACCTGATATTCCTCGTGCAAAATTCTAGCGCTCTCATTCTGCACCAATAAAACTTTCCACTACCCTAAACTCTAAGAGACATAGAGGAAGATTTGACTCTCATTTCATGTTCCTACAACTTTTCTCAGGAGCATAAATCTTTTATGACTTAAAAAAATCCACCACCTGATATTCCTCGTGCAAAATTCTAGCGCTCTCATTCTGCACCAATAAAACTTTCCACTACCCTAAACTCTAAGAGACAAATGTGCTCAGATACAGTCTGAATCGTTCTTCCGAAATAAACAAAGAAAACACGGAATTTAAATAAATAACTAAAAACACAAAAGACTTCGTAAATCTGCATTACCTTATAGACAAGACAAGAGAAACCCCAGAGAAGATAGAGTTCTCGCTTACCGTCCGCTGACAGCCTGCTCATCATCCCTGGGGAAGAAGACAGAAGGGAAGACGCACAGATGCAACAGGAGGAAATGCGCCGAACTGGTGGATCTCTCCAGTTGCACGGATTTAAGACGCTCTCTTCTTTGGGAAGTGTGGCTATGAGAGCTCGGGCTTGACTTAGGGTTTCCTCATCATTCCCATCCTCCCTTTTCTCAGCCCCATTACCACTAGCAGACATCAGTGTCTCTAATCTAATTTCTGGGTTTTGTGTGTGTCTGTTTTCCATCAGTCTCTGAGTTCCTAAAGAGTGAGCCTATATGATCCATCTCCAGGTTTCCATCACCCGAGCATGGCTCCAGACATGTGTCAAATGCCCATAAAATCTTGCTCAGAGTTCCCTCCCCCCACCCCAGAGTTCACAGTCCGAGGGCATCTTGAATGTGGTGAGGTATTTACCTAGAATTCCTGAGAGCAGTCGATCCAGAGGCGGCACGGTGGTGGGGGATGCAGACGTGGTGCAGAACGGTGGAGCCAGGGCCCACGGAGAGGAGGCCGTGAATAGAAACCAAAAGTGAGATCAGAGGCCGGGAGCTGGGACAGACTTGGGAAGAGAGGCCACCGTGGGCACGGGGAGCAGTTAGGTGAGATTACCCAGAGTAGCTTTGTGTTTGATTTCGGGGAGGTTTAAGTGAGCGGGGGGTGGGGGTGGCGGACGCAGTCATGGGCCATTCTTCAGCCAGGTAGGAAAGAGAAAGGAACTATTCTTCATTGACCCTAGAAAAAAGCCCAACACCCTTTCCTTACACTGATTTCACACCAGCCCTCCCAGGTTAGCGAACTGTCCTCATGTTGTCAGTGAGAACAGCTGAAGCTCTGAGATATCATATTAATTTTTGAAGCCCCACATGTTGGATGAGCGAAAGCACAAAAATTCAAATGTAGATCTCTCCAACTTCCTCTGTAAAGTTCTATTTCCTCACCCACAAGGTGAGTATACTAATATCCACCACTGCAGTTGTCTGTATACTGATAATAATAATAATAACAAGCTTATATGGAGAAGACTGCATGTATGTCCATGGCGAGGGGCATGGAGGCAGAAGAAGGAAGAATTAGAAGGAAGAATTATGTGTGCAAAGTCACTTCAGCGGTGCCCAACTCTTTGTGGCCCCATGGACTGTAGGCCACCAGGCTCCTCTGTCCATGGGATTCTCCAGGCAAGAATACTGGAGTGGGTTGCCATTTCCTCCTCCACAGATCTCAGATAGACCTGAATTTAGCTCTACAACCAAATGGCTTTCCTTTAGTCACCAGTGGACCACAGAAATGTGCTCAATTTCTGATCCACTAGTTTTTACAGGGGAAGGAGAGAGGCATGCAGTATTTTCTTTTCATCAAGATATCCAGTCTCGACTTTTTAGGTCTCTAGATTAGAAGCTGGGCTGTGGACAGTCACAAGAAGAAAGATCCTTGAAAGGCAGGCAAAGTTACCCCGTCAGCCAAGGGCAATCAGAGCCCAAAGGGAGAATGAGCAAAAATGTCACCTTTCAGCACTGTTGACTCGGCGCAAACAGCAGGAAGGAGAGGTTCAAAGGTGGCCGGCGGTGATCAGAGACAAGGTGAAATGCGTTAATTCATCCTTTATACCCCATTGCATCCCCCAGGTCCCGGGACAGCGTGGGGACCCAGGATGAGAAGCTGCGCCTGTTCTAAGACCTCTTTGTGAGTCATGCTGAGGCACACAGTCCTGTCTGCGACCCCATGGACTCTGCAACCCCATGGACGGTAGCCCCAGGCCCCTCTGTCCATGAGACTCCCCAGGCAAGAAGGCTGGAGTGGGTTGCCATTTCCTTCTCCAGGGGATCTTCCCAACCCAGGGATCGAACCAAAGTCTTTCGTTACCCCTGAGCCCTCAGGGAAGCCCATAGGCCTCTTTAGAGACACATTTATCCCAGAGGTCAAGAAACCCTGAGATACCATGGCCTGGGGCATCCAATCACCCACCCTCCTTACACCTGAGTCTCCGGAGGGTGGCAGACAAGGGTGTCCATAACAGCCAATAGTCAGAGGCCAGGATGGTTACTACTTGGCAAGGAGGGAGCCTTGGCCAGTCTGCACCCTATTTCTCTCATCTGCAACCCACCAATGAATCCACACAATGCAGTCCAGTCTGGTTGTACATGTTAGAGCACAAAGTCCTACTGAAAATCCGATTGAAGCTATGAAGTCCATATTCCCAGAAAACCACCGAGCTTCTGTCCCTCACACCCAGTTTTGCACAAGATTACAGAGGCTGGTCAGCCTCCCCAAAGTCCATCTGGTTGGCCCCAGGGATCTGCAGGCTCTGGGTTTGGAGCCACGCTGAGGTTGAGAGCGTCCTGTGAGCTGCCCCCAGGTTGAAAATGAGAGACAGCCATCCCCCGTCCCCTGTCCCCCTTCCTCCTCCCGTTGAAGGCCTCTCTAGTTACACAGGGAGAAGGAGATGAGACTTACATTTGACTGGAAAAGGACAACAGGACCAGGAGTCAGGGAATCCACATGGAAGAAAAAAGCAAGAGAGAAGTTTGAATTAACAGTCATTTATCCACCTCGGATGATTTCTGCACGCATGCCTTTCTTCCGTCATCTGAAAGTGAAAGTCACTCAGTCGTGCCCAACTCTTTAGTTCCCAGGGTACGGTGGGTGATTGCGCTTTTTTCCTCATCACTTCAGATTCATCCCCGCCTGAGGACTCTGGCCTGGAGTGGCCCTGTGTCCCCAGCAGTTTTGCAGTTGGCCCCCTCCTGTTGTTTCGAACTCAGCCCACTCGGCTGCCTCAGAGTTCACTGCCTCTGCCAGTGGTAATCGTGTGTGCCTGAGTACCGAGCCACTCAGTCCTGTCTGACACTTGCAGCCGCATGGGCTGTAGCCCACCAGGCTCTCCTTGGTTGTGAGATTTCCCAGGCAAGAATACTGGAATGGGCTGCCATTTCCTTCTCCAGGGGATCTTCCCGGCCCAGGGACTGAACCCGTGTCTCCTGCTTGGCGGGCGGATTCTTCACCACTGAGCCACCAGGGAAGCCCAGGATAGGATGGGGCCCCAGAATGAGACGCTGTGTCTCGTTCTGAGAGCCACTCTGTGTGTGTGAGCGCTCAGTCTTCCTTCCTTTAGCCTAGCCTGTTCTTACAGGGGGAGGGATTTCATGAGACTGTTTTTTTTGTAGTTTGTCACGTACAGTTAGACAAAGATCAAACAGCTTGGTTGCACTGTTGGCAAGGATGCTGAGAATTCTACTTCTTTTTTTAAGCCTTTTTATTCTATACTGGGGTGTAGCCAATTCACAATGTTTTGATAGTTTCAGGTAAACAGCGAAGGGATTCAGGCATACATATGCATGTGTCCTTTCTCCCCCAGACCCCTCCCACCCAGGCTGACACTGAGCAGAGTTCTCTGTGCTGTAAAGTAGGTCCTTGTTGGTTCTTCATTTTAAATACATCAGTGTGTCCATGTCCATCCAAACTCCCTAACTATCCGTTCCCCTCATTCTTCTAGCAACCGTAAATTTGGAGAACACTTCTTTAGCATTACAGTTTTATAAATGAATCCTACAGATAGAGTTTATGTATATGTGTGCGTGTGTGTGTCAGAACATAACTCTAGTAAAAATATTCCAACTATTCTTTCTTTCTGATAAGAGCTCTCCATTCACCCGCTGAGCCTGTCTTCCTCAGACAAAAGGATGAAGGAACAGCCCTTTGGGCAGCAGGCATCACTAGAAGACAGAGATGTCAACGGCTTGCTTTGGCCCCCAAGACGAAGCCCACTTTTCCCCAGAATCCCCAAAGGGGTTCTAAAATCTACATGAATCTGAGAGGAACTGGCTATGGGGATACAGACTTGGGATGTTCACAGTTCTTACTTTTTTCTTCAGTTGCAACTGGAGGCGAAAGTGTTAGGCCATCCGGATCCCAGCAGGAACAGGAAGAAGGGAGCAGGGAGAGAATTCAGCATTAGACTCAGATCACCGCAGTGCCCAAGGAGCCCAGAGCTGAAAGTGTCCCTGGAGACGCCCTAACCCATCCAGTTATCGGTAAAGCTACTGAAGTCCACACATCCTTCTCGCCACCCATTATCCATCTATCCACCCATTTACTTGTTCACCATCCACTGATTTATCCATCCATCCTTTATCCACCCATCCACCACCCATCCATCCTTTATCCACCCATTCACCACTCATCCATCCTTTATCCACCCGTTCACCATCCTTCCATCCACCCATTCACCATCCTTCCATCCTCCCATCCACCAATCCACCATCCATCCATCCTTCCATCCACATATTCACCATCCATCCATCCTTCCATTCACCCATTCACCACCCATCCATCCTTTATCCACCCATTCACCATCCATCCATCTTTTATCCACCCATTCACCATCCTTCCATCCACCCATCCACCACCCATCCATCCTTCCATCCATCCATTCACCATCCATCCATCCACCCATCCCCCACCCATCCATCCTTCCATCCACCCATTCACCATCCATCCATCCTTTATCCACCCATTCACCACCCATCCATCCTTTATCCACCCATTCACCACCCATCCATCCTTCCATCCACCCATTCACTAGCCACATATACTGGCCACTGGTCTGTGCTCGACGATGGGGGTGCAGGTGAATTAGACTCAGTTCCTGCTCTGTAGGCGTTTGTAACACTGCTGGGGAGAGAGATGCTGGTATAGGAGAAAACAAGACATCACAAACCCTGCTCCCATGGAACCTGTGAGCCATGGAGGTCTTGCACATCCTACAGACTCTTCCCACTTAGTATGTCCAAAAGAGGACTTGTGGCCATCACCTTTCCACTCATCAAAAGACCAGCTGTTACTTTTTGTTGATAAGATAAATATCTGTGTGTTCATACTGATATAATTACTTGAATAAATAAATGGAGCAGAAATATTAAGTCTTCCTTACAGGAGCTTTCCAACAGACACAGGTAGCAAAATAAGAGAAAGAGAAAATCTCCATCGTGCGAACACTACAGCGATCATTCAGGCAGACAAGGTGCACAGACGGATGCTGCAATTCGTGGGGGGGGAAGTTTGAGGACGAATAGAATATCTGCGAAGCTCCCAGTGATCTCAGCCAGAATATCTACCAGTTATAGAGGTGAAAATAGTAGCTGGTTGGTGATCAAACTTAGCATCGCGGGTAGTGAGACACCTCGCCAGCACGTCATCTCTGATGAAGCATGTCGAGGACAAGTTAGCGCCCCTTCTGCGGGGCAATCACTCCCACCCCCGGTGTCACAGATTGTTGTGAGCGCTTAGTTATGGCCCACTCGTTGCGACCCCATGGACTGTAGCCCACCAGGCTCTTCTGTCCACGTGATTTCCCAGGCAAGAATACTGGAGTGGGTTGCCATTTCCTCCTTCAGGGGAGTCTTCTCGACCCAGGGTTTGAACCCGAGTTTCTGGCACCTCCAGCCTTGGTAGGTGGATTCTTTTTACTACCGCGCCACCTAAGAAGTCGGTGATTTAACCAGGGTTCAGACACAAATCTGTGTGTCTCCAAGGGCAGGAGCCGTGATACCCAGGACTCGCCCACCCTTCCATCTCCACCAAGGGAAAGGGGAAGTGAGAATTTCTAAACAGGGAGCGGGAAGGAGCCTGGACTTGGACCCGAGGAGGCTCTCTGAGGCCAGCCACCAGGCCCCCGCCAGTGGTAAGAACAGAGGACGGGGAGACGGCAGGAGGAGCTGGGCTTACCTTCTCGGGGGATGCAGGCGTCGGCCAGCCCCAGGAAAAGGAGAATCAGCAAGAACATCTTCAGAGAGGGCCCTGACTTGCGGACAGTGGGCTTGGGGGTTAGGGTGGGTGAGCTTCTTCCAGGACCAGCGGGACTCTGGTCACTGGCTGCTCTCCCAGATTCCAAGGGCGAAGCCAACTGCCCACACACCCCCTCCAGCCGCCTGGAGGCTGACAGGTGTCTGCTCTGTGCCCACGACACCGGGGGCTGACGCACAGGCTGCTTCTTCCCATTGGTGTCTGCTCACTTATCTTTCTTTTTTTTTTTTAAGGTACCTGGATAAGAGTTAAGTGCATCAAGTACTTTTCAAAAATTTTTATTCATTTATTTAGCAAGCTCCAGGAGTTGGTGATGGACAGGGAAGCCTGGCGTGCTGCAGTCCATGGGGGTCGCAAAGAGTCAGACTCGACCAAGTGGCTGAACTGAACTGATTTAGCTGTCCGGGGATCTTGCTTGAGCCATGTGGGATCTAGTTCCCCAAGCAAGGATCGACTTGAGTCCCTGGCATTGGGAGCTCAGAGTCTTAGCCCCTGGACCACCAGCGAAGTCCTTGCTTATTTATCCTAAAACAACACTTTTATTTTATGCTGAGCCTGATCTTTGTCATCTTATGTCTCCCATCTCCTGTTTGTGTAGGACCCATGACCTGTAAGTGGGTTTTTTAAATATTCTGAGTGCTTCCTTACTGGCTCAGTGGTGAAGAATCTGCCTGCCAATGCAGGAGACGCAGGTTCGATCCCTGGGTCAGGAAGATCCCCTGGAGAAGGAAATGGCAACCCCCTCCAGTATTCTTACCTGGAGAATCCCATGGACAGAGGAGCCTGGTGGGCTACAGTCCATGGAGTCTCAAAAAGTCAGATACAACTTAGCGACTAAACAGCAACAACAACAGATGATATGTTACCCATACATCTCTTAAGAAGGGATTTTGGGGAATTCCCTGGTGGTCCAGTGGTTAGGACTCGACACTTTCACTGCCGAGACCTGGGGTTGGATCCCTGGTCAGGAACTAAGATCTCACAGGCCACACAGCAGGAAAAAAAAAAAAAAGTCAAAAAAAGAAAAAAAGATTATTTTATGCATGAAGTATTCAAAGTCCTTTACTTTCATGCACAGTACACTGATCATTTCTCCAAGCCTTCAACTATTTAACAACCACTGCTTTGCAAGCATAAGTTTTCTTTAAAAAATTGTGTTTGGGCCACAGGGCTTTCAGGATGGAGCTGGAGATTGTCATCCTGAGTGAATTAATTCAGACAGAGAAAGACGAATACCATACAATATCACTTACATATGGAATCTAAAAAAAAAATGATACAAATGAATTTATCTACAAAACAGAAGTGAAATCACAGTTGTGAAAAACAAACTTATGGTTACCAGACAGTGAGGGAAGAAGAATAAACTCAGAGATTGGGACTGACATATACACACTAAAGTGTCAGTCACCAAATCCTGTCTGGCTCTGTGATCCCATGGACTTTAGCCCACCAGGCTCCTCTGTCCATGGGATCTCCAGGCAGGAATACTGGAGTGGGTTACCTTGCCCTTCTCCAGGGGATCTTCCCGACCCAGGGATCGAATCTACATCTCTTGCATTGGCAGGCATATTATTTACCACTGAGCCACCAGGGAAACCCTGTTTTCTGCATTGCAGGCAGATTCTTTACCATCTGCACCACCAGGGAAGACCCACGATTCCTTATGAAAGGAAAAGTTGCTCAGTTGTATCCAGCTCTTTTCAACACCATGGACTGCAGCCCGCCAAGCTCCTGTGTCCATAGGATTCTCCAGGCAAGAATACTGGAGTGGGGAGCCGTTCCTTTCTCCAGGGGGTCTTCCCAACCCAGGTCTCTCACATTGCAGGCGAATTCTTTACCCTCTGAGCCACCAGGGAAGAATCGTCATAGTATTTCTTATTTCTGCAAAACCACAAATCAAGTACAAAAAAACTAGGAAAAGGTATTCTGAACATTTATTTTTGTTTACTTATATTTGCTTACTTAACTTCTAGTAGAAATGACTTTTAATACAAAAGGAGGGGTCGATTGCCCCAAACTACACCCTCAAGACTCCCTAAGGGCGGCAGAGTTCTCCAAACGCGCCAGAGGCTCGTGGAGTCCCCCGCGCTTAGGAGGATGCGGCCACGGTGGGCGGGAAGATCCAGGGTGGAAGATGGCCAGGTCTCCAGGCGTCTGAGGCCAGTGGGCGTCTGGTTTCTGTACATCTTTGATCAGGAGGCACTGGAGGGACTCTGAAGCTCACGTACCAGGAGCAAGTGTTCCGTAACCTCCCCGTAAATTCTCTTGAGGACGTGGGGGTCAGCCCTGGGGGTCATTCCCAGCTGAGCCGCTGGCTCGGATGAGTCACCCCTTGCTGGAAGTCTACATCTCACTGCCCCTGAATGTCTCCATTGCTTCCCCCTTCCTTCACCCCTGTCCTGATTGCCGTGGCCTCTGACAGTATCCTGGGTCCCCTCCCCTGCTTAGTCCCTCCTGTGGACCTCACTCAGATACAGGGCTCTCTCCCCACCTACCTCTCCACTACCTGCGGCTCGTGAACCCCCTGCAGACAGTGGTCAAGCCTGATGCCTACTCCAAACCCCAAAACCAAGCTACCCATGGGCTCCACTGGGTATCTCCCTGGACGTCTGTCCCGCTGACCTACTCACTGACCACTGAAAATGGGCAGTCTGTGCTTTTCTTTTTTCAGTTATAAAGATAATATAACATGTTTACAGGAGACTTGGGAAATACAAAACAGAGTCACATATCACCCCATTATGTAATTTTTTTTGCTTTTTGTCTTTATTTTTTCTTTTTAAAATTATGAAACTATAATAATACATTTACACAAGATTTGGAAAATACAGAACAAAACTACATATCGTTCCACTATTTGTTACAATTGTTTGTTTTAATTTAATAAATTTAATTTAATAAACTAATTTAATTTAATAAATTAAGGGTTTTTTTTAAGTCGGAGTTTCAATATCAAACTCTCAGAAACTAATAGAATGAATTTACAGAGAGGTAGACTATAGTAAACCTGAAAAGCATTATGAACCAATTCGACATATTTAAGATTTGTACAGTTTTCACACAGCAGGACGATAGAAATTCTATTCCGGTTCCCATAGACTGTAAACTAGGAAACGCTGGCCATGGGCAGGTGTATAAATTTCATGGTCTAAAGACATTGCAGTCACACATGGCGTTTTCTCTTATTACTATGGAATTATGTTAGAAATCAATATAAGATGTTTGGAAAAACCCACTTATTTCAAGCAGATTGTGACGTTTACCAAGAGAGCGCTTTGACTTCTCCATCAAAGTCTCCAAAGTTTTCCAGTCTCCTCGATAAAGTTAGGAGACTGGAAAACCACAGAGGGCAACTGCAGAGGAGAAAGCATTGAAATGAGAAATTAATATCGAAATGAGAAGTTACTATCAAAGACACTTTAAAAACCGCATGTATTTGGAAATTAAATGCCCGCTTCTAAATGAGGAGTATGTCTAAGAAACCATAACAGGGAAAATTAGAAAATGCTGGTAATAGAATAAAAATCGAAAGAGAATAAAAGTGGGCGCTTTATGTTCCTCCTTCGGACCTGCCCTTCAGCTCGTTTGCCTTCAGGGGGAGCCCCCTGGGCCCCTGGCTTGCTTTTCTTTTCTTTTGTTTATTTTTCTTTTCTCTTCTAGACCTGCTTTTCTTAATCGCCATCTGCAGCAGAGGCCCTCGAGACACCTTTGTGAAAGCTGCTCCGATTTTGTCCTCACCCCCGCCTCGCTCAGGGAGGGCTCATCACGAGGAGAGGCAGCCTGGGCCACGGCGGCGGGCCACACAGCTCCAGGACTCCAGGGCCATCTGTCCCCAGAAGCTGCTGTGTGGATTTTTTAAAGGAAATCAGGATCATGTCACTCTTGTGTTCCAGTCTCTTTGCTGCTCCTGCTAATTGCTCTGCATTTAAAAAACACACGTGTGTAATGTGTGTATCTGTGTCTGTATGTATTTGTGTAGATATATATAATGTATACATTATGTATATAAGCATGTTTGTGTTACGTATATATGTATACATAGGAAACACAAAGACACACTAAGTATTAATAAGACTGCTTGTCTCAATGAATGGATAAGGAAGATGTGAGATACACACAGACACACACACACACAGACACACACAAACACACACACACACAGTGGAATACTACTCAGCCATGCAAAGGACAAAACAATGCCATCTGCAGCAACGTGGATGGACCCAGAGATGATCACACGAGGTGAAGTAAGCCAGACCAAGAAAAAGAAATACCATACGCTATCACCCAGCGTGTGGAACCTGAAATCTGATATACTGGTGCTGTGCAGGGACTAAGCTGTGTCTGACTCTTGGACTTTGACACTCCTGCGACCCCACGGACGGCAGCATGTCAGGCTCCTCGGTCCTCCACTGTGTCCTGGAGTTTGCTCAAACTCACGTCCATTGAGTCAGTGTTGCTATTTTACAGTCTCACCCTCTGTTGTTCCCTTCTCCTGTTGTCAATCTTTCCCGGCACTGGGGTCTTTTCCAGTGAGTCAGGTGGCCAAAGTACTGGAGCTTCAGCATCAGTCCTTCCAATGAATACTCAGGGTTGCTTTCCTTTAGATTGATGCTTCAAGATCAGAAACAGGCGATGATTGTAGTGTGTGGTTTTTGTTTTTTTGGGTTTTTTTTTCGATCAGCATTGAACCAAGCAGCCCAGCCTGGCAGTTCGCAATTGGCAAGTCACGCTTTCCAGATCTTCAGAGTGAACTTTTTGATGCCAGTTCAGCATCTCAACAGGCAGAAATTGAGCGTCACACTCTGGGACTCATTAAAATTGCCTTAACAACCCTCGGAGGGACCCTGGAAGTAGGTGAGGCTGTTTTCTTCCTCTTTCCTGCCAGGCTGCATAATTATGATCAATTACTCAACCCCTCTCCAGGAGGGTCAAGAAAACCAGCTTCATTTTTGAGGCCACAGGGACCGAGAGAACACCGAAGGGGAAAAGAAACTTACCCTCCAAGCAAGAGAGGGAGGGGAGCAAATTTGAACGCATTAGAGGGAATTAAAACTTTGAAATTGCAGGAGAGTGACTTCTGGGCTGTAATTAGGCAGCACCCACCTGTGAGCGCTGACGCTGTTTTTCTTTTCTTTTTTGTTTTGTTTAACACTCATTTGCCTTGCATTGGGAGTTCCTGCTTGAATGACTTACTCTGCGGGCAGAATTTTCCTCGGCCTCTCCAATCACCCATTCCTCTTCCCCGCTCGCCACCCCAGGTCCTCAGCTGGTGTCTGACCCCTCTTGGGCTCAAGTTTGACACTCTTGGAATCATAGGTTAGATACGACTCTGTGCAGCGGTTTTCACTACTGAATAGTCAACAAAAGCTTTTTAACCTAAAGTGAAGCGTCTTTACTGCAGCTTGAAAAATGCAGAGAAATGGGCCCTTCATTTCTTTATTGTTTTCGTGGTAACCCTGTTTAGTGTGGTGTGGGTTTCACATGCACGCCCAGTGTGTGTGCACACCTGTACACACACACCTGCCTGCACCTGTACCAAATATGCAGCAGAACCCCATCCTTTCTGCGGCTAGGCAACCCGCTTTCTCTTCCAGCTGTAAGTCTGTCGCAGACATTTTGCCAGCGCGCAGATAAAGCTCTGTCTACCACACACTCTTCTAGCCTGTGGATGCGCCATAACTATACATTCACTCTTTCAGTGAATATTTATGGGGCTTATGACACGGGCTGGGCACTGGGCTGACGATGCGGCTGTAAATAAAAAGTACAAAGAAGCAAAGGAAACTAGGCAAACTAAAAAAAAGACATGTGCCAATGGGGTTTTTTAAAAATAGAACTTACTAAGCAGGTTCTGAAGTTCACGTTGAAAGAGAAAGTGCACACACACACACACACACACACACACACACACACACGAGAAACTAGAACAGGCCCCTCCTTGGCCGTCCAGCGGCTAAGACTTCGCCCTCCAGGGCAAGGGGTACGAGTTCAATCCCTGGTCAGGGAGTGAAGATCCCACACGCTTCGTGGGGTGGCCAAAAAAAAAAGATTGTCATCATAGTCATCAGAATTTTACCTCTATATAATACCTTGGGGTTAATAATGATTTATGTAATGATAAAATATTTCATGATAAAATTCAAATACAGCATTCTAGTAAAAGGAAAGAATGGCAGATCGTGTGCAATATCATACGAAAGATCATATTCCTTCCTGCACGAACAGCAGATAGGTTTATTTATTTTAAACAGGTACTCGCTCCTTGGGGGGTCAGTTAGCAAAACATTTCCCCATTTGAAGCACTGGTTATTTTTATTTTTTCATTTTATTTTTTACTGAAGGATAGTTGGCTTACACTATAATAGTTTCAGATGTACAAAGTAGTGATTTGATATTTGTCTCAAGGGCACCACTCAGGATATCCACACTCCCTGCTCACTTGTCCACGGGCCATGTGTCCACTGGGTCAGGTCTTGGTGTTGCATCCAGAGTCCTCATTCTCTGGTCTCTCTGTGTCTGTGCAATAGTTATTTAATTCATTAACTTTTTATTTATTTTTGGCTTCGAGCATGGGCTCTAGGCACACACACAGGCTCAGGAGTTGTGGCGCCTGGGCTTGTGGGATCTTCCTGGACCAGGGCTCAAACCAGTGTCCCCTGCGCTGGCAGGCGGATTCCTATCCACTCTACCACCAGGGAAGTCCAACAACTAGACAGCCCATGCACGGCAACGAAGACCCACCACAACCAAAGTAAATAAATCCTTAAAAAAAAAAGATGGCCTTATATCTGTGCCTCTGGAGGCAAAAAGTACAATACCCAGTTTGGCAAGAATGTACAGAAATGATACTCCTGCCCTCTGCTGGCTGGATGATTTCAAGAGAAATGTTCCAAGCTTGCAAGAAGAGTTAATTGTCATTTTAAATCCTTAAAAAAAAAAGATGGCCTTATATCTGTGCCTCTGGAGGCAAAAAGTACAATACCCAGTTTGGCAAGAATGTACAGAAATGATACTCCTGCCCTCTGCTGGCTGGATGATTTCAAGAGAAATGTTCCAAGCTTGCAAAGAAGAGTTAATTGTCATTTATTGATCTGACCGCAATGCAGGAGACCTGGGTTCGATTCCTGGGTGGGGAAGATCCCATGGAGAAGGAAATGGCAATCCACTCCAGCATTCTTGCCTGGAAAATCCCATGGATGGAGGAGCCTGATAGGCTACAGTCCATGGGGTCGCAAAGAATCGGACACGACTGAGAGACTTTGCTTTATTGATAGCCCAGTTGGTAAAGAATCCACTTGCAATGTAGGAGACCCCAGTGCGATTCCTGGGTTGGGAAGATGGTGCTGGAGAAGGGATAGGCTAGCCACTCCAGTATTCTTGGGCTTCCCTGATGGCTCAGCTGGTAACGAATCTGCCTGCAATATGGGAGACCTGGGTTCGATCTCTTGAGTTGGGAAGATCCCCTGGAGAAGGAAAAGGCTACCCACTCCAGTATTCTGACCTAGAGAATTCCATGGACTATTTCCATGGGATTGCAAAGAGTCGGACACGACTGACTTTCACATTCACTCTTCACTTCATTTACTGTTACCTTCAAGAATGACAATGGCTAGATATTCGATATCTAATACATACGGGCTCTATTCTCCATGTTGTACACAACATCCTTGTATCCTGACACCCAATAGCCTCTGTCCTCCATTCCCCCCTTCCTCTCATCACTAGTCACCCACTAGTTCTCTGTATCTGTGAGCCTGCTTTCTGTTACATTAACTAGTTTTTGCATTTTTTAATTCATTAATTTTAAAAATATTTATTCAGCTGCTCAGAGTCTTAGTTTTGGCAGGCAGTGTGGGGGGCGCTCCGCAGAAAGAGAGAGGCACTGGAACTCCCGTCAGCAAAGCCGAAGGGTCCCGGGGAGAGGCGAACCTCCTGTGCGCCAACCCAGCCCCCCAGCAAGTAAGAGAAACAGACGAGAAGGGGTTCTGTCTGAGCAGTTCCACTTTATTGCTGCGGCAAGCTTCCGGCTTATATATGCAAGCAGCGGGTTTTTGCAGGGACTTTCCATAGTTGCACCAATCACATTAAAGGTCAAATTGTCATGTGCCTTCACTATAACAGGAGTCTATGGTGATCACGTGCTGTCCACGTGCCTGGAAATCAAGCGAGCAATCAAAAAACTTTGACAAACACCATAGACCACGCCCCCATCTCTTCCGCCAGGCGCCATCTTAGCTTCTGACCGCAAAGCCAGCCCCTTTCTTTTTAAGGTTTCCCATTTAGGGCCCCACAATGCAGAATCTAGTTCCCTGACCAGGAATCTGACCAAGAATCTAACCAGGCGCCCCTGCGTTGGGAGCTCTGAGTCTTAGCTACTGGGACGTCTCTGTTGTATTAGCCATTTTTTTTAAGATTACACATAGGAGTATCAACAATAATATCATGCTTTCCTCTGACTTACTTCACTAAGTGTGATGCCCCCCAGGTCCATCTGTGTTGCTGCCAGTGGCAAAGTTTCATTCTTTTTCATGACTAATATCCCATTGTATATACACACCACACCTTCATTGCTGATGGACACTTGCCTTGCGTGCATGTCTTGACTATTGGAAACACTTCTGCTATGAACACGGGTGCATGTATGTATATTTTACAATTAGTGTTTTGGGGTTCTGAGGTTCAACTGGGTGACACGTTCTTCTCATGTCATGGAACAGTTCAACAATCAACCATAGTTAATACGGGGATCTAGGGAGATTAGTTGTTTCAACAAGGTCTCGAACTAATGAATGCAGCATAGAAAACCAAAGCCTTCTGAACCCCACGTCCATCTGTCCTGACCTCTAAGCCGTCTCTTGCCGTGTCCCCAGCTGACATTTTCTCCATTGCACCCTCTTGCCCTAAGTGTTCCCAAGTCAGGGACTGGCTCTCACACTGTACAAGGAGATGAAATGTCTCTATTTATATGGTGCTGGAGGAATTTTCAGGGGTACCTGCCTGTTACCCCAAAAGCGGAGTGACTGGGTGAATATTGTAGATGAATTGTTTTATGTAAGCCAGGGGGCTTCATTTCCATGGAAACTACACCATGACATTAAAGAGGCCGCCATGTTGGTCTTGTGGAGGACTTCGTTTATGTACTTTAGCTTTTTATGGATTGCATTTTCGGGGGGGGGGGGGGGGG
>SJYC01049777.1:0-38875 GCA_006408675.1 Madoqua kirkii | reverse complement strand
GGTGGGGGGGGGAGGGGTATGGATTGGTATTCCTGGTTTAGTGAATTCCTTTTTTCATTTGCCTGAAGAGCTTACAGGAGTAAGAGAATAGAGATATGACCGTTGCTGGGTTACATAGTTATTTTTTCTTATGTGAAGACAGCTCAAAAGAATTTTCTAAAATCAGCTTAAAAGCTACAGTATGACAAGAGCCTACTTTGGAGTAAGCATTTAGAAAATCAGAGGTTGTACTGCCGTAGGGCAAAAGAATGACACCTATGAGTTTTGGAAGGCTTCCTTTTTCTATATAACTAGGGAAGCAATATCGAAACAAGCACAGAGGGAAGCCGTGGGTGCTCGGCCGTGTCCGCTGTGTCCGACTCTTTGTGATCCCATGGACTGTAGCCCGCCAGGCTCCTCTGTCCCTGGGACTCTCCAGGCAAGAACACTGGAGTGGGTTGCCGTTCCCTTCTCCAGGGCATCTTCCTGATCAAGGGATCGAACCTGGGTCTTCTGTGCTGCAGGCAGATTCTTTACCCCTGAGCTAGTGGGGCAGCCTTACAGAGGGATATCTCCACTTAATAATGGCGATGTAAGGAACCGCAGCTATCATCTCAACCACATAAAAACTATGGGAAGAGGAAATACACAGGACACTTATTTGACAGGAATGTCTTTATTTGAAATTTAAATTTCACTGACGAGCCTCTTTTCATCCGGCCACTCTGCCAGGAGCATCCTAATTTACAATTAAATCTTCCCTGATGGGGGACAATAGCAGTGACCTCAGTTTCACAAAGAAGTACTGAAAACTAATGAGACCTGCATTCACTGAGAGAACAACAACACAAAGCCGAAACTTATCACAAAACCACAGGCTACACTAAAGTAGGAAACTGAATCTGAAGGGAAAGATAAGCCATCACTCAAATATTCGCCTAATTCATGTGAATGGAACCCCATCGGGTTCCAGGATGATCGTAAGTTCTTCACATGTCACCCTTTCATTGCATCACCTAAGTGACAAATAATCCTGAATTTCCTTCTAGGAGCGGAAGGCACTTGGCCCTGACAGCGGGGTCCTGGGTAAGTCATTTGGAATGGGTTTTCTGGTGGCGTTTGAAAGTCCCCAGCTGGCGGAAGGCACTTTGGCACTCCGGGCACACGTAGGGCTTGACCCCAGAGTGGGTGCGCTGGTGAACGTTGAGGTTCCCTCGGTGGCTGAAAGCTCTGTCGCAGAGCTCACAGCGGAAAGGCTTCTCCTGGGTGTGGGTCCTCTTGTGAGCGCGCAGCGTGGAGTCGTGGGTGAACTTCTTGAGGCAGAGATCACAGCTGTAGGGCTTCTCACCAGTGTGGATCCGCTGGTGAACCCGCAGGTCCGAAGGCTGCATGAACCCTTTGGCACAGATGAGGCATCGAAAGGGCCTCTCTCCTGTGTGTGTCCTCTGGTGCAGGGTAAGCTGAGATTGATAAGGAAAGCTCTTTCTGCACACCCTGCATTCAAAGGGTGCTGGTCCCGGGGTTTCTGCTGCCTCAGGAAGACTGGTGGGTCTCATGGTGCCAGATGAACCAGCGGAATGGGACCCAAGCTGTCCTGAGGACTCTCCTTGGTCCAAACACGGGGCTGCTTCTGGACGCGCGTCTTGGCAAGCGGGACCGCTGTTCCATTTTCTTTTGACATGTCTGTGATTCTTCACAGGACCTCGTCTGGATCCACTCACAGTGGAAATGTCTCCCTCTGGAACACAGGAGGAAAGGGTTCAGGAGCCACATTTTATTATTATTACTTTAATATAAATTTATTATATTAATAATATAATTACTTTACAATATTGTATTTGTTTCACCATACATCAACATGAAATCTGCTACAGGTATACACGTGTTCCCCAACAGGAGCCACATTTTAAATATCAGTTCCTTCTTCAGGATTTTTCTGTCTCCCTACACTCCCAGAATCCGCTGAAAGAGATTCAGCACATTTAACAAGGAGCATTTTCTGTGCTGCCAGCCTCACTGGAACCCTGATGTTGGCTGAGAAGTTCCCATCAAGCAACCAAGCTAAGAGCTTGGACTGTGGGACTCTGGGACGTTGATGATGGAGAAGGTCGGCACTCGACAGTGATCTCCACCCCACCCATCCAAGAACGGCGATGCTGGCTACTGGTCCCTTGCCACCATGCGAGGGGGCCACTAAACTGCTGAACTTCACGGTTTTGAAGACTCACCAGGACCCTTCAGAAGTTCAGGTTCTTGAGTCTGAAGGGTTTTTGTCTCTCCCCTGTCTTCCAGCAGATCCTTCTCCAAGTTCTCCCTGCGCGCCTGACCCTCCAGCTCACCTGTTTCAGGAACAGTCTCTGGCGGGAGAGCTCTCTGGTCCTGACAAGGGACAAACAAGCAGAGTCAATAACCCATCTACCTTAGTCCGTGGAAAACTCTTTCCTGTTCTCCCATCTGCCTCGTATCTTGATCTAAGACTCCACCTTTCTGAATGTCATTGTAGGGGATATGCCCTGACTTCAGTAACCTCAGATATGCAGATGACACCACCCTTATGGCAGAAAGTGAAGAGGAGCTAAAAAGCCTCTTGATGGAAGTGAAAGAGGAGAGTGAAAAAGTTGGCTTAAAGCTCAACATTCAGAAAACGAAGATCATGGCATCCGGGCCTATCACTTCATGGGAAATAGATGGGGAGACAGAGGAAACAGTGTCAGACTTTACTTTTGGGGGGCTCCAAAATCACTGCAGATGGTGACTGCAGCCATGAAATTAGAAGACGCTTACTCCTTGGAAGAAAAGTTAATACCAACTTAGATAGTATATTCAAAAGCAGACATTACTTTGCCGACTAAGGTCCATCTAGTCAAGGCTATGGTTTTTCCTGTGGTCATGTATGGATGTGAGAGTTGGACTGTGAAGAAGGCTGAGCGCCGAAGAACTGATGCTTTTGAACTGTGATGTTGGAGAAGACTCTTGAGAGTCCCTTGGACTGCAAGGAGATCCAACCAGTCCATTCTGAAGGAGATCAGCTCTGGGATTTCTTTGGAAGGAATGATGCTAAAGCTGAAACCCCGGTACTTTGGCCACCTCACGCGAAGAGTTGACTCACTGGAAAAGACTCTGATGCTGGGAGGGATTGGGGGCAGGAGAAGGGGTCGACCGAGGATGAGATGGCTGGATGGCATCACAGACTCGATGGATGTGAGTCTGAGTGAACTCCGAGAGATGGTGATGGACAGGGAGGCCTGGCGGGCTGCGATTCACGGGGTCGCAAAGAGTCGGACACAACTGAGCGATTGAACTGAACTGCCTTGACTTCTTCTGGTCCACCCATCACCCTGATTGGTAATCGTCTCCTGATACTCGAGACTGTCCTGGATCTGCACAGACTGTATCTTGCAATCAAATCAGGACCTCACAGCTGGCACTCTGACTTCTCTATGCATTGGTCTCTCCATTCATGCCCACCTCTGCCTGCCCCTGACTCCGGAAGTAAAGAACTCTCGTCCAGCTCTCTTGACTCCATCACTGCTGGAGACTTCGCCTGGATTCCTCTTTGTGATGGTGCTTACCCGGTACATAGGAAGATAATGACTAGTATTCTTGGTCTCTACTCCATGCAAGTCAGGACCATCCCTGCCCATACCTCACCTTACTTGAACAAATCAACTGTCTTCCATTCATTCTTCAATGTCTGAAAGTGTTAGTCGCTCAGTTGTGTCTGACTCTTTGCAACCCCATGGACTATAGCCGCCAGGTTCCTCTGTTCATGGGATTCTCCAGGCAAGAACACTAGAGTGGGTAGCCATTCCCTTCTCCAGGGGGTCTTCCTGACCCAGGGATCAAACCCAGGTCTCCTGCATTGTTGGCAGATTCTTCACCATCTGAGCCACCAGGGAAGCCCAATGCCTACTGGGCGGAGGGGGGGGGGTGCAAAATGAGTCCAATTTGGAGTCACTCCTTCAGTTGCAAGGGATGATCATATTCTGAAATACAACGTGCCCCGGGGGAAAGGGGCCAGAGGTAAATCAGCTGTCAGTCCATTCACTGTAGCAAATTGAACCTAGCATCATGTCAGGAAGACAGGACTTTCTCCTCACTCCTAACACTAGAAGCTTTCAAGGCAGAGGGACAAAGATGGATTATCTTTATGCTCACACTGACTAGAAAAAATGCCTCGGAACTGAACGCATGCACGGGAATCCCTGGAAGCAGTGGGTCCATTCCTATCCTTTGCCAAATCTCCCCATTACTCCAGCAGCCACACCCACCTGACCCTCTTCTACCTGCTTCCACTCTCTTGCCTGCTCCCTAGACAGGTCCGTGGCTCCTGGCAGGTTCTGCAGCTCTTGGCTTCCCTCCTGGCCATCCTGCAGAGGTGTGACTCTCACGGGGGCTTGGGGCTCCCCACACGGGTCTCTCTCATCGTCCATGTCACCGGGCTTGGCTTCAACCATCTCAGTATCGGGATCGCGCACAAGATATTTCTGCCCTTGTGTGCAGACTATGGTCTGTGAGGGGAGAGATCGATCAAGATCAGTGTCTGTAAGACCTGGAATGTAGCTTTCAGGCATCCGATGACATTGACAAGAGAAGCTCCCATTTGGTGTAAAATATCTACGTCCTTCGAGTTGAGACAGCCTAAAGCATCTGCCCGATTGCCCACGCGTGAACTTCTCTCACCTGCCTGGGAATCACTGACACAGAGCCAAACCCTCAGGTCCTATCTGGTGATCCCTGCAGCGTGCAGGTGTCTCCTGCCCCACACCCATCACTAAGGTCCCTACTCACCCAGTTCTTGGGTTTCTGCTTCTTTCTCAGCACGTCCTCCAGGTCTTTGCAACTCTGCACCCCACTTTCCTTGAGCAGGACCTGGCACTCCAGGGGCATGCAGATCAGGAACTGCTCCAGCACTAGCCTGTCCATCATCTGCTCCTTGGTGTGAAGATCCGGCCTCAGCCACAGATGGCAGAGCTCCCGGAGCCGCCTCAGTGCCTCGACGGGGTCAGATTCCTCCGAGCTGCTAAATGTTCTGAACCGGACGTGCCAGGTTTCCTGGTCACACTCTGAGCTTCCCATGAGCGTGTCTTGGGGTGGCACGGCCGCGGGTGACCCTGGCCCAGGGCTGTCTGTGATGTGTCCACAACCCTGAAAAAATGTCTGGTCCTCAGCCATATTGATGGAGGAAATTTCCAGTAGTATTCTGAGCAAATGCTTCTAAAAGTGGGTGCCCAGTTGATGCCTATGGAGACGGATTTCCTTTGTTTTCCCTCAGCATTCAGGTCACTGCTTAGCAGTCTAGGGAGGGAAAAATAAAAGAAACAAATGGGTTTCATTTTGTTCCACCCTTCCGTCTCCACTACATCCCAGTATTGGACACCACTGCCCAACTCAGTCAATATTTCATAAAACTGTCTGGTCAGAAATGACCACAGGGCTTCCTTGGCGGTCCAGGGGCTAAGAATCTGCCTGCCAGTACAGTGGGACATGGGTTTCATCCCTGATACGGGAAGATACCACCTGCCTCTAAGCCCATGCACCACAACTCTGGAGCCTGAGAGGGGCAAGCACTGAACCCGAGCTCTAGACTCCCGGCTCTGCCACAGGGGAAGCCTCTGCAAGGAGGAGCCCACACTCCTCAGCTAGAAGAGTAGTCCCCGCCAGCTACGCCTAGAGAAGCCCTCACAGCAAAGACCCAGCCCTGCCGAAAGGAATGAATTTAAACATTTAAACTAGTAAGAAATATATACATAGTTTTTAAATGGTGATGGGGTCACTGCTAGAAACCCTTGAGGAAAATGAGCCACCTCACAGCAACATGTGTGGAAACATTCTTTTTGCCTCACAGAAGAGTTCGATTAACCGTTATTAATGTGGGGTTAGAGGAAGACCTCCTGTCACAAGGTCACCCAGCGAATGTAAGAGGAACAGAAAGAGGACCTTTCTGAAACCCACCCATGTGTCCTGATTTTGAAGCCTTCTCCTTGGACGTGCCCGCTCATCACTCACCCCTTCGAGGTTTCTTGCCTTCAGCCTCCTCAGGTCAGGGACTGGCTCTCAAAGTGTGTCTGGAGCTGAAATGTCTGTATTTATAGACTTGGGTGAAACTCCAGGGGTTTCTGGCCATAACCTCATCATCTCAGTGATTGGATAAAGGGCATGGAAGGAACCACTTTGGATAATCTGGGTAGATTCAGTTTCCTGTGGAGACTCCAACAGGAAGAACCATTCAAGAGGCCGCCATATTGGTTTGGTAGTAAATTTTCTCTTATGTATTTTATTTTAGACTTCATAGATGGCATTTCTTGTGGAAACAGATTGATTTTCCTGATCTAATGAATTTTTTCTCTCTGCTTGGAAACTGTGAGGCAGTCCAATCATTGTAATCCGATGGTTGTAATCAAATTGGGTTACCTAATCTTGTTTCTTTTCTGGTGAAATAAGTCATCAAAGGCTTTTGTCTAAAATCAGCTGATGAGATCAACTGTAAGAAGCCATTTCAGAGAGGCATCACAGAAACCAGAGGTTGCACACCAGTAGGGAAAAAGAAGGCAATGGCATCCCACTCCAGTGCTCTTGCCTGGAGAATCCCATGGTCGGAGGAGCCTGGTGGGCTGCACTCCATGGGGTCGATAAGAGTAGGACACGACTGAGTGACCTCACTTTCACTTTCCTGCATTGGAGAAGGAACTGGCAACCTGCTCCTGCGCTCTTGCCTGGAGAATCCCAGGGACGGGGTAGCCAGGTGGGCTGCCGTCTATGGGGTCACACAGAGGCGGACATGACTGAAGTGACTTAGCAGCAGTAGCAGCAGCAGGGGAAAAAAATGTTACTTATCAATTTAAGAAGCCTTCTTTTTCTAAATACCTAAGGAAGCAGTATCCAAACTAGTACAAAGGGAACATAGCTCCACATAACGGCCACATCAACAAAACCACGGCTATCACCTACTCTGTGTAGCAAAGTCTTAGAAGAGCAAACACGCAGCTCTTTGAAATGTATTTGTTTATTTGAAATTTAACTTTCACTGGTGATCCTGTATTTAATCTAGCCATCCTGCTAGGAGCATCCTATTTTACAAGGAAATCACGCCTGATAAAGAGGCAATCAGCAGTATCCTCACTGTCATGATGAGGTTCTGATAACCAGTGATACACAGCTTCGAGGGAAGAACAAAAACACAAAGCAAAAACATGTGAGAAAACCATAGTCTAACATCGTAAGGCAATTATCCTCCATTATCCTCCAGTTGAAAACAAACCAATGAAAAAAAAATTATAGTCTATAGCAAAGTAGAAAACAAAACCCAAAGGGAAAAAATAAGGCATCACTCAAATATCCTCATTCACGTGAATGGAAACCCACTGGGTTCCAGTATCCTCCTAAGCTCTTCGCCTGTCATCCACACTGTATCACACAGGTGACAAAACATTCTAAATTTTCTCATTAAAACAGAAAAGACGTGGACCTGTGGGCAGGGTCTTGAGCCGGTCATTTGGAATGGGTTTCCTGGTGGCGTTTGAAAGTCCCCAGCTGGCGGAAGGCCCTGTGGCACTTGGAGCACATGTAGGGCCTGACCCCAGAGTGGGTGCGCTGGTAAACGCCGAGGTTCCCGCAGTGGCCAAAGGCTCTGTCGCAGAGCTCACGGCGGAAAGGCTTCTCCCGGGTGTGGGTCCTCTTGTGAGCGCACAGCGTGGAGTCGTGGGTGAACTTCTCGAGGCAGAGATCACAGCTGTAGGGCTTCTTGCCAGTGTGGATCCGCTGGTGAACCCGCAGGTCCGAAGGCTGCATGAACCCTTTGGCACAGATGTGGCATCGAAAAGGCCTCTCTCCTGTGTGTGTCCTCTGGTGCAGGGTAAGCTGAGATTGATAAGGAAAGCTCTTTCTGCACACCCTGCATTCAGAGGGTGCCTGTCCAGGGGTTTCTGCTCCCTCAGGGAGACTGGTGGGTCTCATGGTGCCAGATGAACCAGAGGAATGGGACCCAAGCTGTCCTGAGGACTCTCCTTGGTCCAAACACGGGGCTGCTTCTGGACGCGCGTCTTGGCAAGCGGGACCGCTGTTCCATCTTCTTTTGACATGTCTGCCGCTCTTCACAGGACCTCGTCTGGATCCACTCGCAGTGGAAACGTCTCCCTCTGGAACACAGGAGGAAAGGGTTCAGGAGCCACATTTGAAGTATCAGTTCCTTCCTGGGGACTCTCCCCTCTCTCTCTGCCCTCCCAGAATCTGCTGAAAGAAGAGATTCAGCACCGTATTTATCAAGGAGCATTTTCCATGCTGCCAGCCTCATTGGAACCATCCCTCATCTTGGCTACAGACTTCCCATCAACCAAACTACCTGAGTCTAGCTGATGAAACACTCTGGAACGTTGACGATGGAGAAGGTCGGCATTGGAGAATCAACTCCTACCCCCCTCCCCCCAACACCAAGAGATGGAAATGCCGGGTACCCCTTCCTGGACATCAGTGGAGGCAGGCATTACCTCCTGTGGTCTCCGAGTGTTTAATACTCACCACGATCCCGCAGAAGTTCAGGCTCTTGAGACGGAAGGGTTCCTGTCACTCCTGTGTCTTCCAGCAGGTCCTTCTCCACGTTCTCCTTGGAGGGCCTCTGACCCTCCAGTTCACCTGTTTCAGGAATGGTCTCTGGCGGGAGAGCTTTCTGGCCCTGACAAGGGGCAGCCAAGCAGAGTCAGTCCCACTGCTGTAGCCCATGGCAAGCTCTGTCTCCTCTTTCCCCACCCCCTGGTACCTGATCTAAGACTCCAGCTTTCGGAATATCAGCCTGGGGGATATGCCCTGACTGCTTCCCATCACCCTGACTGGCAGTCCTCTCCTGATTCCATGACTGCCCTTGATCTATACCGACCACCTCTGGCAATCGAGTCCACACTTCACAGCTGGCACTGCCAACTGTCTTTGCACATATCTCTCCACCTCATCTCAAATTCTCCCTGCCCCTGACTCTGCAAGCAGAGGACTCTGGCTCTGGGGCTCCTGACTTCACCACTTGTTGATACGTTGCCTGGATTTGTCTTCCTCCTGGAGGGTGGACTGGGGCATAATCAGATGACAAGCCGTTTGTTGGTCTCTGTTCATGAGAAACCAGTAGCATCTCCTCCCCCGACTCACATTTCAAAAAAATCCACTCTCTCCAGACATACTCCCAGATCTTCTGGGGGGGAAAATGACTCCAACTGGGAATTTTGTATTCAGTTCAATTTACAACATTCCCCAAGAGTAAGTGCCTTTGATGAAATCCATCGTGGGTAAAACAGCTGTGAGTGCGTTTACCCCTGATGAACTGACCCGGCACCATCCCGTGGAAACAAGACTCCTCTGTCCTCATGCTCCGGCCACACGCGTTCATGGTGAAGCGCCAGGAAAGATGGGTGAGTCTTCACTCTCACATTGGCTGGAAAAGGGCTGGGAACGGAATGCATCCGTGGGAATTCCTGGAGGCAGCGGGTCCATTCTGTTCCTTTGCCAAGTTCTCCCAATTACTTCCCAGCCACGCCCACCTGCCCCTCTTCTTCCTGCTCCCAGACCGCAGGTCAGACCATCACACTCACCCGCCCCCTCGACAGGTCCTTGGCTCCGCTTTCCTGCTGGCCCTCGTCTGGAGGGACGACACTGACTGTAGACTCGGGCTCCCTGGCTCGGTCTCCCTCACCATGCCCCTCACTGACCTCAAATCCTAACATCTCAACATCCAAGAGTGGCATCAAAATATCCTCGCCTTGGTCATGGACTACAGTCTGTGAGGAAAAATTAAATAGGATCCGTCTCCCTTCAGAAGATCCAAAAAGGTATTCATTTCGTATCCCAGCCTAGGAGCCCACCTCTTGGGAATGACATTTGAAAGAGCAACACCCTCAAAGTGAGGACCAACAGCAACATCTCCCGTGATGCCACCGGCAGGTGCTCACCCCTGCGGGATGCACTGATTGAGAGGCAACCCCTCCGGTCCTTCTGCTTCATCTCCCAGCTCGCAGCCCCTCTGCCCACTGCTCCCTGTCTCACGGGGTCACTCGGGTGCTGCTCACCCACTTCTTCAGTCTCTGCGTGTTTCTCAGCAGCTCCTCCAGGTCCCCACAAGTCTCGGCACCACCACTCTTGACTAGGACCTGGGTCTGCGGTGGCGCGCACATCACCCAACTGCTCCAGCACCAGCCTGTCCACCATCTGCTCCTTGGGGTGAAGATCCGGCCTCAGCCGCAGGCCGCAGAGTTCCCGGAGCCGCCGCAGAGCCTTGATCGGGTCCGGTTCTTCCGAGCTGCTGAACGTTCTGAAGCGGACGTGCAGCTCTCAGGGTCGGAGCCGGGCTGTTCCCTTCCGCTGTCCTGGCGCAGACGCTGGTGACCCTGCCTCAGGGCTGTCCGCGAGGGGCCACGACCCCTTGTCTGGTTCTCAGCCATCCTGACTGTAGAGGTTTTCAGGAGGACGCTGGGCAAATGCTTCTAGAAGCGGGTGCTCAGCTGACCCCGACAGAAAGGAATTTCCTCTTGCTTTTCCTCAGTAATAGAAGTATGGGGGCAAAAAAGAAAAAAAGAATAAGAACGCAGCCAGTGAGTTTTATTTTCATCCACCCTACCGTCCCTCATCCCAGTACTGGGCATTATTCCCCCTTCAGTATTCCGTGCCAGGGGCAAGAATCCACCCTATTCTTCTTCCGACATCCGTCTGAAAGAACAACAGGAAGCTGCCTAGTCAAAAATGTCCCCAGGGCAGTGCTTACAGCCCTTGTTGAAAAAGTGAACCACCCCCACAACACCATGGAGCACAATCTCATGCTAGAAGCTCCTCAGATGAACCACGGTGCCTGTGTGGCCGCAGGGAGGGCGGTGGATTTCACATGGTCTCTGAGCGAATCCAAGGTGAACAGAAAGCCAGGACTGCCTGAAACCCACTTCCACGTGCCCTGCCTTTCTAGCATTCTCTTTAGACAGTTCCCATCAGTTACCTCCTGGAAGCCTTCTCGCCTTGGTCCTCCTCAGCTGGGGACTCGCTCTCAAGCTGGGCAGGCGGAGAAAGGTCTCCAGAGCGCTGGGAGAAAAGCCGGGCTTCTCGGCCTCACACCGACCAGCGCAGGGACTGGTTAAGGGAGGGGGGCAACCATTAGAGACAATCCCACTTTCCTCAATCACCAGGGACTCGACACCCTTGGAAACTCGCTCAGGAGAAACCACGACTTACTAAAGAGGCCTCCATAGTGGTTCAGTGATCCATTCCGTGTATTTTGTTCTGTTTTGTTTCGGGCCAAGCAGGGAGGCACGTGCGATCTTAGTTGCCAGACCGCGGGGGGGAAACCACGCCGCCTGCAGCGGGAGCGCTGAGTCTCAACCGCTGGGCCGCCAGGGAAGGGCGTCAGTTTCCTTTTGGACTGTATTTATTTTGGACGTTGGGGATTGCGTTTTGGGGTGAGCGGACTGGTTTTAGTGATCTCGTGAATGTTTTGTCTCACTGCCAGGAGGGCTTGACAGAGGCAGGGACATGATGGTGGGCGCCAGATCGGTTTGACTCCTCGCGTCTTTCTCTTCTTGCGAGATAAGCCTTTAAAGACTTTTCTCAACCAGCTGATGAGCTAAGGTGTGAGAAGAACCATTTCTAAGTAGCCTTTTCAAAGGCTAGAAGGTGTCCACCAATAGGAAAAAAGAATGACAGCTGTCACTTTCGGAAGCCTTCTTTTTCCTAAACACCTCGGGAGGAAATACCCGAACAAGTATGGAGTGAGTGAATCTATCTCCGCATCATCACAGCCACGTAGGCAAAACCAGGGCTATCACCTATTCCGTGTAGAAAAGTCTTAGAAAATACCAGGACACTCGTTGACAAAAATGTGTTTATTTGAAATTTAAGTTCCACTGGAGAGCCTGGCCTCCGTGCCAGGAGCGCGCAGTTTTCGCAGTTTTACAGCAAAGTCTCACCTAACAGGAGGGCGGTCAACAGGAGGCCCGGTTTCCTGATGAAGTACGGGTAGCTAATGAGACACGCTTTCATGAGAAGAATAACAAAACAAGGCAAAAGCTTATTGAAACAGGCTACAGTAAAGTGGAGAACAAAATCCCAAGGGAACCGTAAGCCATCACTGTAGTATCCTCCTCATTCACCGAATGGAACCCCCTGGACCCAGCATCTTCGGAAGCTCTTTCCATGTCATCCACCCTCTGTGTTATGAGTGACAAATCATTGTGAATTTCCTTCTTGGAGCAGAAAGGACTTGGACCCGAGGGCAGGGTACTGGGCCAGGCGTTCGGAATGGGTTTCCTGGTGGGATCTGAGAGACCCCAGGGAGCGGAAAGCCGATGACATTCGGGCACACGTAGGGATCGAGCCAGAGGGTGAACACTGAGGTTCCCACGGTGGTTGAACGTGCTCACGGCAGAAAGGCTTCTCTGGGGTGTGGGGCCTCTGGTGAGCTTCTTGGGGCACAGATCACAGCCGTAGGGCTTCTCGCCCACCTGGGTCTCCTGGTGAACACAGGTCGAGAGGCTGCAGGAGCCACTGGACATGGATGTTGCTTTTCTTTTTAAATTTAAAGGGCCGTCTCTCTTTGATGCAGTTCCAGAGTAAGGGCCCGTTACTTTGATAAGCACGGGCTCAGCAGAAGGCTCAAAAGGATGTGTGTGAAAGACTGTTTCCAAAGGCTCCAGAGATGACCCCAACTCTGCTTCCTGCTTCCCCTGGCCGATACTCCGTCTCCTGGGGCGGCGGCTACTTGGTCCAGCTGACTCTGGGAATGTCACAGTGCTCCGTGAGCGTGTCCAGGTGTCTGTTGAAGTCCTCCACTCTCTGCTTGTGGGTTTTGGATGCTTTCTTCAGGACCCGCTCCATTTGTCCTTCTCTTGCACCTTCTCAAAGGCCGCCTGGGCTGGGGTCCGCTTGTCAAGGTGGCGCCTCCGCTCCTCCCCCTGGTTCTTCTGGACTTTTCCCATCATTTCCAGGAGTTTTGCCTTGTCTCTGTCCTTTTTCTTCTTGCGCTTGGCCACGCCAAGCTCTGGGACTCCTTTCAGCTTCAGGGGTCCCTTTTGGACCTGCTCATAGGTGTCCTCGCTGCCCATCTTTGGATTTGGATTTCTAAATGGACAAAAGTGGGAGATCCGTTTTCTCAAATGGAAATTGGGACAGTATCGTTCTCTACTGTAGATCTGGGAGATTCTCTCTGTGCGGGTCAACACAGATGAACGCAGATGAACATCTCTGCTTAGCCCAGGGGGCCAAGGTCCAGAAAGCCGTGTGGAATAGACGCTCGGCCCCACACCACACCATGGAGGGTGCAACACTCTCCCCCTCACAGAGCGCGCCGCAGTCAGCCATAGTTAATATGGAGTTTAAGGGAGACCCACTGCTCTCACGAGGTCTTTGAGCTGATGCAAGGTGAGTAGAAAACCCAGCCTTCCGAAACCCGCCATCTCCTTCTGTATTGATCCCCAAACCTTCTCCTTAGACGTTCGCACTCATCACTTACCTCCTTTGAGCCGTTTCCGTCAGCCTCCTCAAGTTGGTACTGGCTATCAGAGTGTATCTGGGGCTGAAACATCTCTATTTATAGAGAGCTGGGGGAAATGGCAAGGGTTCCTGCTTGTAACCCCATCAGCACAGTGATTGTGTAAGGGTGGGTCAAGCCATTTATATAGACCTCATTCTAGATAATCCAATTTATCCATGGATCCAGTTTCACAGGAACACTCAACTAGAAAAAAACACAACTTGTCAAAGATGCCTGCATGTTGGTTTTGCGGTAGACTTCTCTGATAGCTCAGTTGGTAAAGAATCGGCCTGCCATGCAGGAGACGCTGGTGTGTGGAGAACAAAATCCCAAGGGAACCGTAAGCCATCACTGTAGTATCCTCCTCATTCACCGAATGGAACCCCCTGGACCCAGCATCTTCGGAAGCTCTTTCCATGTCATCCACCCTCTGTGTTATGAGTGACAAATCATTGTGAATTTCCTTCTTGGAGCAGAAAGGACTTGGACCCGAGGGCAGGGTACTGGGCCAGGCGTTCGGAATGGGTTTCCTGGTGGGATCTGAGAGACCCCAGGGAGCGGAAAGCCGATGACATTCGGGCACACGTAGGGATCGAGCCAGAGGGTGAACACTGAGGTTCCCACGGTGGTTGAACGTGCTCACGGCAGAAAGGCTTCTCTGGGGTGTGGGGCCTCTGGTGAGCTTCTTGGGGCACAGATCACAGCCGTAGGGCTTCTCGCCCACCTGGGTCTCCTGGTGAACACAGGTCGAGAGGCTGCAGGAGCCACTGGACATGGATGTTGCTTTTCTTTTTAAATTTAAAGGGCCGTCTCTCTTTGATGCAGTTCCAGAGTAAGGGCCCGTTACTTTGATAAGCACGGGCTCAGCAGAAGGCTCAAAAGGATGTGTGTGAAAGACTGTTTCCAAAGGCTCCAGAGATGACCCCAACTCTGCTTCCTGCTTCCCCTGGCCGATACTCCGTCTCCTGGGGCGGCGGCTACTTGGTCCAGCTGACTCTGGGAATGTCACAGTGCTCCGTGAGCGTGTCCAGGTGTCTGTTGAAGTCCTCCACTCTCTGCTTGTGGGTTTTGGATGCTTTCTTCAGGACCCGCTCCATTTGTCGCTTCTCTTGCACCTTCTCAAAGGCCGCCTGGGCTGGGGTCCGCTTGTCAAGGTGGCGCCTCCGCTCCTCCCCCTGGTTCTTCTGGACTTTTCCCATCATTTCCAGGAGTTTTGCCTTGTCTCTGTCCTTTTTCTTCTTGCGCTTGGCCACGCCAAGCTCTGGGACTCCTTTCAGCTTCAGGGGTCCCTTTTGGACCTGCTCATAGGTGTCCTCGCTGCCCATCTTTGGATTTGGATTTCTAAATGGACAAAAGTGGGAGATCCGTTTTCTCAAATGGAAATTGGGACAGTATCGTTCTCTACTGTAGATCTGGGAGATTCTCTCTGTGCGGGTCAACACAGATGAACGCAGATGAACATCTCTGCTTAGCCCAGGGGGCCAAGGTCCAGAAAGCCGTGTGGAATAGACGCTCGGCCCCACACCACACCATGGAGGGTGCAACACTCTCCCCCTCACAGAGCGCGCCGCAGTCAGCCATAGTTAATATGGAGTTTAAGGGAGACCCACTGCTCTCACGAGGTCTTTGAGCTGATGCAAGGTGAGTAGAAAACCCAGCCTTCCGAAACCCGCCATCTCCTTCTGTATTGATCCCCAAACCTTCTCCTTAGACGTTCGCACTCATCACTTACCTCCTTTGAGCCGTTTCCGTCAGCCTCCTCAAGTTGGTACTGGCTATCAGAGTGTATCTGGGGCTGAAACATCTCTATTTATAGAGAGCTGGGGGAAATGGCAAGGGTTCCTGCTTGTAACCCCATCAGCACAGTGATTGTGTAAGGGTGGGTCAAGCCATTTATATAGACCTCATTCTAGATAATCCAATTTATCCATGGATCCAGTTTCACAGGAACACTCAACTAGAAAAAAACACAACTTGTCAAAGATGCCTGCATGTTGGTTTTGCGGTAGACTTCTCTGATAGCTCAGTTGGTAAAGAATCGGCCTGCCATGCAGGAGACGCTGGTGTAATTCCTGGGTCAGGAAGATCTGCTGGAGAAGGGATAGGCTACCCACTCCAGTGTTCTTGGGCTTCCCTCGTGGCTCAGCTGGGAAAGAAGTAAAGTGAAAGTCGTTCAGTCAATCCGACCCTTTGTGAGCCTGTGGATATACATTCCATGGAATTCTCCAGGCTAGAAGACCGGAGTGGGCAGCCGTTCCCTTCTCCAAGGGATCTTCCCAACGCAGGGAGCAAACCTAGGTCTCCCGCATTGCAGGCAGATTCTTTACCACCGGGGAAGACTCTGCACGTTTTGGCAGTAAGACTGAACTTCCTGGCCTAGCAAATACTTTTCTCATTCACCTGGAGAGTTGGAAGGAGTCAAAGCATATGTATCTGACAGTTTTAACCAGCTTGGGTTGCCTATGTGTCCCTGGTGGCTCAGTGGTAAAGAATCTACCTGCCGATGCAGGAGACGTGGGTTCACTCCCTGAATTGGGACAATATCTTGCAGAAGGAAAGGGCCAACCCACTCCAGTTTTCTTGCCTGGAAAATTTAATAGACAGAAGAACCTGTTGGGCTACAGTCCATGGAATGGCAGAGTTGGACACAAGTGAGCGACTAAACACCCTTTTTAAAATTCTGCATGTAGAGATCTCAGACGAGGGCAGAATCCTGTACGTTCTGCAGGGAACATGCCACTCTTGGGGTTGCAGTCTGGCTTTCCGGTAAGTACAGTTTGGTGCGGCACAGACACTGGTGGTTCTGATTAGGGGGCCTGTCTGGGACTATTCCATGTCCTGACAAAAAACATACAGTCTTTAGCCATAGTGACTGAGGAATTTACTAGCAAAACATTGAGCACATGCTTCTAGAAGCCCATGACAAATTCACCCCTATGTAAAGGGATTTCATCTACCTTTCGTCAGCAACGTATTCATTGTTCAGAAGAATGGGGGCAAAAGATAAATGAACAGGATTAGTTTCATTTTATTCCACCCTTCCATCTTCTTTATGTTCCTCATCCCAATACCCAAGACCATCCCCTCATTGGTACAACATTCATATTGAATGGACATTAGTCCATCCATCATTCTTCTGACATCCACTTTTACAGGAAGAAAAGGTTGAAATGTCTGAATGGCTTCCTAGATTTTGACTTCTGTAGTCTGGGGCTGTGTTGTTCTTTGCTGTACTTTCAAGAAATTTACAGTGTGTGAGACTTTTCAAATGGATATTAACAGCAATGCCAGGTTTTATATTATTCAGTCAAGACAAGCCACCAGGCAAGGCTCTCAGTCATGATTCTTCTGGGGAAAAAAAATACGAGGAAGACTATTTAAACATTGAATTCCATGTAGTGTAGTGACATTGGAAATATTCAGCAAAAATTGTCCACCCAAGACATTTCCTTGCTGTCACCAAGGTATTTATTACCTCCAAGGAAAGGATGCACAAAAGGATCCAAAGAGAATAAAGGTCCTGATCAGATCCATGGGATGGTCATGGAACACACAACGTACGATTTTGACTCTTTTATAAAGTGTACAATCTTGTTCCACCAAGTTCATTCACAATTTTGTGCAACTGTCAATGTTGTCTACTTCTAACTTTTTTCATCACCCCAAGAACAAAATATGAATCATGAAAAGTCCCTCCCCATTCTCTGCCCATCTTCCCCCTTACCCTTGGCAATCCATTCATCTACTTCTTGCATCTATGGGTTCAGTTCAGTTCAGTCGCTCAGTCGTGTCTGACGCTTTGAGATAGGGAACATGCCACTCTTGGGGTTGCAGTCTGGCTTTCCGGTAAGTACAGTTTGGTGCGGCACAGACACTGGTGGTTCTGATTAGGGGGCCTGTCTGGGACTATTCCATGTCCTGACAAAAAACATACAGTCTTTAGCCATAGTGACTGAGGAATTTACTAGCAAAACATTGAGCACATGCTTCTAGAAGCCCATGACAAATTCACCCCTATGTAAAGGGATTTCATCTACCTTTCGTCAGCAACGTATTCATTGTTCAGAAGAATGGGGGCAAAAGATAAATGAACAGGATTAGTTTCATTTTATTCCACCCTTCCATCTTCTTTATGTTCCTCATCCCAATACCCAAGACCATCCCCTCATTGGTACAACATTTCATATTGAATGGACATTAGTCCATCCATCATTCTTCTGACATCCACTTTTACAGGAAGAAAAGGTTGAAATGTCTGAATGGCTTCCTAGATTTTGACTTCTGTAGTCTGGGGCTGTGTTGTTCTTTGCTGTACTTTCAAGAAATTTACAGTGTGTGAGACTTTTCAAATGGATATTAACAGCAATGCCAGGTTTTATATTATTCAGTCAAGACAAGCCACCAGGCAAGGCTCTCAGTCATGATTCTTCTGGGGAAAAAAAATACGAGGAAGACTATTTAAACATTGAATTCCATGTAGTGTAGTGACATTGGAAATATTCAGCAAAAATTGTCCACCCAAGACATTTCCTTGCTGTCACCAAGGTATTTATTACCTCCAAGGAAAGGATGCACAAAAGGATCCAAAGAGAATAAAGGTCCTGATCAGATCCATGGGATGGTCATGGAACACACAACGTACGATTTTGACTCTTTTATAAAGTGTACAATCTTGTTCCACCAAGTTCATTCACAATTTTGTGCAACTGTCAATGTTGTCTACTTCTAACTTTTTTCATCACCCCAAGAACAAAATATGAATCATGAAAAGTCCCTCCCCATTCTCTGCCCATCTTCCCCCTTACCCTTGGCAATCCATTCATCTACTTCTTGCATCTATGGGTTCAGTTCAGTTCAGTCGCTCAGTCGTGTCTGACGCTTTGAGACCCCATGAACCGCAGCACATCAGGCCTCCCTGTCCATCACCAACTCCTGGAGTTTACTGAAACTTATGCCCATTGAGTCAGTGATGCCATCCAACCATCTCATCCTCTGTCGTCCCCTTCCCCTCCTGCCTTCAATCTTTCCCAGCATCAGGGTCTTTTCAAATGAGTCAGTTCTTCACATCAGGTGGCCAAAGTATTGGAGTTTCAGCTTCAGCATCAGTGCTTCCAATGAATATTCAGGACTGATTTCCTTTAGGATGAACTGGTTGGATCTCCTCACAGTTCAAAGGGCACTCAAGAGTCTTCTCCAACACCACAGTTTGAAAGCATCAGTTTTTTGCCAGTCAGCTTTCTTTATACTCCAACTCTCACATCCATACCTGACTACTGGAAAAACCATAGCTTTGACTAGACCGACGTTGGTTGGCAAAATAATGTCTCTATTTTGTAATATGCTGTCTAGGTTGGTCATAACTTTCCTTCCAAGGAGCAAGAGTCTTCTAATTTCATGGCTGCAGTCACCATCTTTAGTGAGTGTGGAGCTACTCCTCCGCCCTGCCCCGCCCCCTGCCCAAAATAAATTCTTTCACTGTTTCCTCTTCTATTTGCCATGAAGTGATGGATGGGACCAGATGCCATGATCTTAGTTTTCTGAATGTTGAGTTTTAAGTCAAGTTTTTTACTCTCCACTTTCACTTTCATCAAGAGACTCTGGTTCTTCTTCGCTTTCTGCCTTAAGGGTGGTGTCATTGCATATCTGAGGTTATTGATATTTCTCCCAGAAATCTTGATTCCAGCTTGTGTTTCATCCAGCCCAGCTTGTCTCATGGTGTACTCTGCATTTAAGTTAAATAAGCAGGGTGACAACATACAGCCTTGACGTACTCCTTTCCCGATTTGGATTCACTCCGTTGTTCCAAGTCCAGTTCTAACTGTTGCTCCTGACCTGCATGCAGACGTCGCAGGAGGCAGCTCAAGAAGTCTGGTATTTCTGTCTAAGAATTTCCCACAGTTGTTTGTGATCCACACAGTCAAAGGCTTGAGCATAATCAGTAAAGCAGAAGTAGATGTTTCTCTGGAACTCTCTTACTTTTTCAATGATCCAACTGATGTTGGCAATTTGATGTCTGCTTCCTCTGCCTTTTCTAAATTCAGCTTGAACATCTGGAAATTCATGGTTCATGTACTGTTGAAGCCTGGCTTGGAGAATTTTGAGCATTACTTTGCTAGCGTGTGAGATGAGTGCAATTGTGCGGTAGTTTGAACATTCTTTGGCATTGTCTTTCTTTGGGATTGGAATGAAAACGGACCTTTTCCCCTGTGGCCACTGCTGAGTTTTCCAAATTTGCTGAACATATTGACCACAGCACTTTCACAGCATCATCTCTGAGGATTTGAAACAGTTCAACTGGAATTCCATCACCTCCACTAGGTTTGTTCACAGTGATGCTTTCTAAGGCCCACTTGACTTCACATTCCAGGATGTCTGGCTCTAGGTGAGTGATCACACCTTCGTGATTATCTGGGTCGTGAAGATCTTTTTGTATAGTTCTGTGTGTTCTTGCCACCTCTTCTTAATATCTTCTGCTTCTGTTGGGTCTGTACCATTTCTGTCCTTTATTGTGCCCATCCTTGCGTGAAATGCAAGGCAGGCTCCTCTCCGGTCGCGGGGCATAGGCGTCTCACTGCAGTGACCTCTCGTGTGCGGAGCCCGGGCCCTCGGGGCTCGGGGCTTCAGTGGTGGCAGCTCCCAGGCTCAGTGGTTGTGGCATGTGGCCTTAGCTGCTCTGAACTCTGGGATCTTCTTGGGTCAGGGATGGAACTCGTGTCCTTTCATTGGCAGGCACAACCTTTACCACTGAGCCCCTGGGGAAGCCCTGTTATTCATTTTTCTTAACTAATACTTAACTGCGTCTGTGTTTTGAAGTCTTATTCATATTTCGTCGTATTAATTTCTTGTGTTTATCCTTTGATATTGGTTCTAATACCCCTGTTTCTGAAGAGACCCAGTCTTTATATTCTATATCGCTTCTTTGAATTAGTTGCCTCCATCTTGGGCCTGTAAGTTAACATCCTTTGAGATAGAAGGAGGCGACAGAGGATGAGATGGTTGGATGGCATCACGGACTCAATGGACACGAGTCTGAGCAAACTCCCGGGAGATAGTGAAGGACAGGGAAGCTTGGCCATTGCTGAGTTGTCCAAATTTGCTGGCATATTGAGTGCAGCACTTTCATAGCATCATCTTTTAGGATTTGAAGTAGCTCCACTGGAATTCCATCACTTCTACTAGCTTTGTTCATAGTGATGCTTCCTAAGGCCCACTGACTTCACACTCCAGGATGTCTGGCTCTAAGTGAGTGATCACACCATCATGATTATCTTGGTCATGAAGATTTTTTTTGGTAGTTCTTCTGTGTATTGTTGTCACCTCTTCTTAATATCTTCTGCTTCTGTTAGGTCCATATCATTTCTGTCCTTTATTGTGCCTATCTTTACATGAAATGTTCCCCTGATATCTCTAATTATCTTGAAGAGATCTCTAGTCTTCCATTCTATTGTTTTCCTCTATTTCTTTGCATTGATCGCTGAGGAAGGCTTTCTTATCTCTCCTTCCTATTCTTTGGAACTCTGCATTCAGATGCGAGTTATCTTTCCTTTTCCCTTTGCCTTTCACGTCTCTTCTTTTCACAGCTATTTGTAAGCCCTCCTCAGACAGCCATTTTGCTTTCTGGCATTTCTTTTTCTTGGGGATGGTCTTGATCACTGCCTTTTGTACAATGTCAGGAACCTCCATCCATGGTTTTCAGGCACTTTATCTATCAGATCTAATACCTTGAATTGATTTGTCACTTCCACTGTATAATCATAAGGGATTTAAATTAGGTCATATCTGAATGGTCTAGTGGTTTAACATAAATATTCTAGAAATTAATGAAATTCCTAGAATTTGTATGTTGTATAATGTCATTATTCATAATTGTAGTCATTATTTTAAGAAATAACCAAATTTCCCTGTCAGTTCCATCATAGAGAATCAGATTTTTAATAATGGATATTTTAAAATCTTTTATCATTTACAGTTATTTTTTCACTCAGATGCTTTTACCAATGCTTCTTGCTAATGTGTTTTATATTCAGAGAAATTCATGAGAGGGGACCTAAGAAGTATTCTAGAATACAAGTTTCTGATAATTTTTAAATCATAACACTGAACTGTCTAAACGTTTACAAAACTCTAATTGGGAAATAACACCAAGAACAACAACCTTATGACTTCATAGAACTTCTATCAAAAGAACAAGCAGCAAAATAATAAATTACACGGAAGTGAATAAACTGATTAGGATGATCATTAATTTTTAGGTTTTCTCTTTTAAATTTGAAAACTGCTGATTTTGTTTTGTTGTCCCAGTTTAAATAAACTTTCTGCTCTTTTCTCTTAAACTAATTATGACTTGGAGCAATTTGGTAAATTATACCTTTGTAAGTGGAATAGAAACATTTACCTTTCTCCATTACTGATCTCTCCAAAATTTGGAAAATCTCAGTGAGTGTTCTTATTTTCTTGAAAATATATTAACACAAATTCAGTAAGAATCTGTTCTCCTTTTGACATGACACCATTGAAAACTGGTCAAGGCTGTGACCAAATTTCATATTTGAAAGAGACATACGTAGACTCAGATATGATGAGACAGTTTTCAGAAGCTAAGACTGACTTTATGAAACCTTACAGTAAAGCCCCTTGGAAAACTGATCTGGTATCTTGCTTACAGGATTCCCATCAGGCTTACAAGATGAATAAGGAAGGTCCCTTCCTGACAGGTCCAGGAACCTCAGGGTATTTTGGAAACCTCAAGAAGAAAAGACTTCACTCAAATTTATAAGTATTGCAAGGCAAGGTCTGGTGGGAAATATTTCACTTGGCTTCTTAGGTTTAAGAGCTTAATAAAGTTCAATCTGGAGATTTTTTATTCAAAGTTCCAGCAAGACAAATTTAAAAGAGCCTATATATAATCAATCAATCATTATTTGCGCTGCACTTACGTAAATACCTAGGCCAAGCCTACTAAATCTAAACTTAACTTTGGAAAGCAGTTAGTTTTAATTTGGCTATCTTTGGTAAAAATGGAGGTAATTTTAAAGAAAAAAAAATTACATTTCAATAGAAACAATAACATGCATTTATGGATATCAGACTCTAGTTCTATTAAACATCTTTCAGTCTTTGTTTTCTACCCGTAAATTGCACTGGATCCTGAACTGCTCTACTTTCCTAAAATTACTACAATATTTGACTACAACTATCTAAACTAATGTTTCCAATTTTTTTCTCCCATCTCCAAGTTAAAAAGAAATAAACTCGAAATCATTAAGGATAAAAAGTGCCCTTTTTCTGGAAGACCTGCAAACTGAAGCTAGATGACTCAATGTAATCTTCAGAGAAATTGTCACAAAAGTTTAGATTCTCTTCTTTATGCCTGTTGCTGTGTGAGCCACTCAGAAGTTTGCCTGAATACCTGATGACATCAACAGAGCCACTTCAAACTGTAAAAGATGCTTTGAACCTGACATCTAGAAATCTCTTGACTAGCTGCCTCCCTGGGCTCCAGAAACTGGAACAGAGTGGGCTCCAATCATTAACCTTTGTTTTCTTCTGTTTCCATAGATACATCTCTTATTAAATACCTGATTGCTTATGTAAGGCAGCTGACCTGCCTTGCAGCCTCCTGAACTGAACTGAATTCACCTACTCTCAAGCCTAGGAAAGTGACTCAATGAAATAACAGATGTACCAGCTCAGGTTGTAATATGCGAAACTTCCAGGAATGTTTCAGAGGAGGAAACTATTGAGGTTTAGGGCAATTCAGTTCAGTTCAGTTCAGTTGCTCAATTGTGTCAGACTCTTTGCGACCACCCAATGAATCACAGCACGCCAGGCCTCCCTGTCCATCACCAACTCCCAGAGTTCACTCAGACTCACATCCATTGAGTCCGTGATGCCATCCAGCCATCTCATCCTCGGTCGTCCCTTTCTCCTCCTGCCCCCAATCCCTCCCAGCATCAGAGTCTTTTCCAGTGAGTCAACTCTTCACATGAGGTGGCCAAAGTATTGGAGTTTCAATCCCAGGGTTGATCTCCTTTAGAATGGACTGGTTGGATCTCCTTGCAGTCCAAGGGACTCTCAAGAGTCTTCTCCAACACCACAGTTCAAAAGCATCAATTCTTCAGTGCTCAGCTTTCTTCACAGTCCAACTCTCACATCCATACATGACCACAGGAAAAACCATAGCCTTGACTAGATGGACCTTTGTTGGCAAAGTAATGTCTCTGCTTTTGAATATGCTATCTAGGTTGGTCATAACTTTTCTTCCAAGGAGTAAGTGTCTTTTAATTTCATGGCTGCAATCACCATCTGCAGTGATTTTAGGCAAGCTCTCTCTAGATATGCCAAAGTGGCACATTGATTATCTTAAATTAAAATTACAATACTTAAGAAATAGCCAGTGCCAGAAGGACATTCTGACCTTCCCTTCTGTCTCCCTGAAAGCAGGAAATAATTCTTCCCTCCCTGCATCAGGAGGTAGAGACATTCCTATCACTAGATAAAGGGAATTTATACAGGCTGAGAAAACCTGTAGAAACAAACCTTGTTTCTTCTTCACTAATTTACTGTCCCAAGCTCAAGCTTCTTGGTCTTGGTTCTTTACAAATTTATTCTTTGTCTAAAAGCTTTTTTTGTATAAAAGCTACCTCTTTGGCCACTTCTTGGGTTCCATATCTATGAGCTCTCTATAGGTACAAATATATATATATATTTTCTCCGAATATGCCTTGTATCAATTTAATGATCAAACCAGCCAAAACAACTCAGGAAGGGTAGGGGAAAACTCTTCCCCTCTCCAACACCCTCAGTAACATGAATGGGCCTCATCCAATCAATTGAAAGTCTGTAAGAGGAAAAACTGAGGTTTCCAGAAGTAATTCTATCTTAGAACTGCAGTTGTAACTCATGCCTGATTTCCACCCTCCTGGCCTGTGCTACACATTCCAGACCTGAAAATCACAATTGCACGAGACAATTTCTTAAAATTTCTCTGTTAATGTGTGTGTGCGCATGTATGAATGCACATGTATACAAGTATATACACACAAATACACACACACATAAAGATGGAAAGAGAGAATAGGAAAACTCTACATCAGATTTTGAACGATGCCTATATTTGACGTGGCAGGAAATCAAAGAGGCTGCCAGCTCCTTCCCTGTCCTGTATTCACTTGCTGATCACATCAGGAGATAAAGTGTCATTGTCTTCCCACTCGCTCCCCCAGCCTTCCCCATGACTGGGGCTGGGCTAAGTGATTTGCCTGCATTAACAGAAGATGGCTCTGAGGTCAGATCATAGTGTTGTGGCTTCCATCTCCGTCTCTCGGAATGTTCACTCTTAGAGACTCCCTCCTGGATCCCAGCCACCAGGCCAAGAGAGGCCGAGCCACGTGCTCTAGACATGCTGGTCGACCCCCCTCCAGCCGAGCTTCCTGACAGTATCTGGAATTAAGCGCCTGTTTGAGAGGTACCACCTTGGAGGCCAAAGAGCTTTAGAGTGTGCCACCCCAGGAAAGGCTGCTTTGGCAAAAGAATTAGTTTGAGCTGATTATTTTTGAGAAACGACAGACACAGGCACCAAAGAATGTTTAAACTACCACACAAGTACACTCACTTCACTTGCTAGCAAGGTAATGTTTAAAATCCTACAAGCTCGACTTCAATAGTACTTGAACTGAGAACTTCCAGATGTAAAAGCTGGATTTAGAAAAGGCAGAGGAACCAGAGATCAAATTGTTAACATCAGCTGGATCACAGAAATAGCAAGGGAATTCCAGGAAAATATCTACTTCTGCTTCATTGACTATGCCAAAGACTTTGTGACTGTGTGGATCACAACAAACTGTGGAAAATTCTTCAAGAGATGGGAATACCTGCCTCCTGAGAAACTTGTATGTAGGTCAAGAAGCAACAGTTAGAACTGGATATAAAACAACAGACTGGTTCCAAATTGGGAAAGGAGGACAGGTACAGGAGATGCTGAAAGCAGTGTAGAAGTCATCTTTTTGTAACAAACACTTAAATTTATAAAAGAAATCTCCATTTGTAAGTGTGTCTTCCTCTCTGTAACATGAAGAGTAAGATGACACTAAACTACAAGAAACTTATCAATGGGGAAGGCAGAGACTTAAAATCTGCATTAAAAAACCTCACCCTTACTTACCATACTTTTCCTTCCATATTTGACCATGTCCTGACCTCAACATCATTTTTGTCTTTAGCTAAAGATGGTATAAAAGTGATGGCATGGGCCATCTCAAGGAGCTACTCATTTTTTCCTGGTTATCTTCCATGTATACGTGAAGTATACATGTTAATAAACTTTTTCTTTTTCTCTTGCTATTCTTTTATGACCAGGGGTGGGGGCGATTCAGCCAATAACTCAGAAGGGTAGTTGTTGTTATTGTTCAGTCACTCAGTCGTGCTTGACTCTTTGTGACCCCATGGACTGCAGCATACCAGGCTTCCCTCTCCTTCACCATCTCCCAGACTTCGTTCAAGTTTATGTCCATAGAGGTGGTGATGCCATCCAACCATCTCATCCTCTGTTGTCCCCTTCTCCTCCTGCCTTCAATCTTTGCCAGCTTCAGGGACTTTTCCAGTGAGAAAAGTAGAGAGAAAGTGAATGATTTTTCCTCCCCTACAAAATCCAGCCTTGTGAGATCATTACATAATACCAGTCACACCAGTCTCTCACCAAATCCTTATGAGGATACCCAAGAAAGCTTCCAGCTAAACTATCTACCCAGAGAACTGCAGACTAAGAATGCTTCCTGCCACATCACTGAACAAAGGATGTTGCAGCCATCAATAACTGCAGCCGCCCTCAATGGTGAGCCCCGAGGGAACTCAAGATGGAAATAGGGAATACCTGCCAACGACTAGAATCCATAAGGAAAGAGAGAAATTTGGACACAGATACTCAGAGAAGATCATGTGAAGATGGGCACAGTGTGATGCTATAGGACTATAGAGGCACAGATTGGAGTTGTGCTTTTGAAACCAAAGACACCAAGGGCTCGCAATCACCAGAGGCTGGAAGAGGCCTCCCCTAGACCCTTCAGAGAGAATATGGCTCCACTGACATCATGGCCTCAGACTTCCAGCCTCTGAACTGTCAGACAATACATTTCTATTGTTTTAAGCTACCAAGTTGATAATAATTTTTCATGGCCATTTTAGGAAATTACTCCATTGGGAAAAGTGTCATGATATATATTTTTATAATCAACACTTGCTTAAATGATAAATAATGCCTTTATTTTAGAAAACATTTTTAAAGAAAAATATTCTGATTAACTTGAGGACTTAGTGATACTTCATCTAATGTGTTCTTCATAGCTGATTTTCTAATAATGAAGTAGAACTGGATTGAACAGAATAATATTTAAATAATAGTTGTCAACACACATTGAAAGCTTGCAGTGTGACAAGCATTATGTTGAAACTCTTTATAAACAGATTACATATGTATTGTTGCTGAAGCCGAAGCTCCAATACTTTGGACACCTGATGTAAAGATCGAACTCATTGGAAAAGTCCCTGGTGTGGGAAAGGTTGAGGCCAAAAGGAGAAGGGGGCAACAATGAATGGATACTTGTGAACTGTGGTCCTGGAGAAAACTCTTGAGAGTCCCTTGAGCTGTAAGGCGATCAAACCATTTAATCCTAAAGGAAACCAATCTTGAATATTCATTGGAAGGACTGATGCTGAAGCTGAAACTCCAGTACTTTGGCCACCTGATGCAAAGAGCTGACTCATTGGAAAAGACCCTGATGCTGGGAAAGACTGAGGGCACGAGGAGAAGGGGGCAACAGAAGATGAGATGGCTAGGTAGCATCACAGATTCGATGGGTATGAATATGAGCAAACTCCAGGAGATAGTGAAGGATAGAGAAGCTAGGCATGCTGCAGTTCATGGGGTGTCAAAGAGTCAGACTCGAGTTAGCGACTGAACGACAACAATGAACATACATGTATGTAGGTCTTATTATACACAAATATATTTTATATGGTTTATACACTAACACACAAATTTAATATTCCATCTAGAGATTAGTAAACCATTCCTGTTAAGAGATGAAAAATATTTTAGAGATTGCCACACAATCTCTGTCGCAACTATTCACCTGTGCAGCTGCAGCTCAAAAGCACCCGTAGAAGAAATGTAAGAACGGGATACAGCTGTGTTCCAATAAAACTTTATTTATAAAAACAGGTGGTGAGTTGGATTTGGCCCCAGGGCTATGGCTTGCTGACCCTGCTGTAACCCTTTGAGGAGGATAATCATGTTTTTACTGGTTCACAGGTGAGGCTGAAAGTTAAAAGCTTTGTGCAAAGTCACACAGTTACTGTAGGGTAGCTCTGACTACAATCAGACATCAAATCTTCAGGAACTATGGTTATAATCATTCAGTGACATGGTCTCATCTCATAGGTAAGAACAGCATCATGCCTTCCTGAAAAGGAAACTTAAAGAAACTTTCTGATGCCAATATTATCTTGGCATAAAGAAAAACAATAACATGTTAGAAGCAAAATGAAGACAGGCTAAATTTTATGAATTTAAAAGAACTGATATAAATTCTCTAATGAACATACAGATATGTCAGAAAAGACTTAGAAAATTCAAGTTAAAAGTCAGGGTTATGGATGGTTAGTATCTCAAACAATCTACGTGTAAGACCACATAGCAATAATGTAAGTGAGAAAAGAGAAAATATTAATAGATATTTAAAGGAATCAGTAAAATCTTGAGGCACATCTCAACATTTCTGTTGGTTTTCTAGAGGACAAAAAAGCAATTCAAGGCGTTTTTCAAAGTTCCCTGGGAACACAGAAGAAATAGTGAAGTGTGACTTCCCACAATATCAGCCCCTTCCTTTTACTGGACAGGCACATCCTTTGTAAGAACCTCTCTTCAGCAAGTCCTTTCAACACTCAGTGCCTTGTTAGATTCTTCCAGACTCTAGGAGTGTGCAACTAGGTGTCAAGCCATTCTATGCAGAAGACTCGTGAACATTACATTTTTTGAAATTAGCTTTGCTTTCTAAGGCCCACTTGACTTCACATTCCAGGATGTCTGGCTCTAGGTGAGTGATCACACCTTCGTGATTATCTGGGTCGTGAAGATCTTTTTGTATAGTTCTGTGTGTTCTTGCCACCTCTTCTTAATATCTTCTGCTTCTGTTGGGTCTGTACCATTTCTGTCCTTTATTGTGCCCATCCTTGCGTGAAATGCAAGGCAGGCTCCTCTCCGGTCGCGGGGCATAGGCGTCTCACTGCAGTGACCTCTCGTGTGCGGAGCCCGGGCCCTCGGGGCTCGGGGCTTCAGTGGTGGCAGCTCCCAGGCTCAGTGGTTGTGGCATGTGGCCTTAGCTGCTCTGAACTCTGGGATCTTCTTGGGTCAGGGATGGAACTCGTGTCCTTTCATTGGCAGGCACAACCTTTACCACTGAGCCCCTGGGGAAGCCCTGTTATTCATTTTTCTTAACTAATACTTAACTGCGTCTGTGTTTTGAAGTCTTATTCATATTTCGTCGTATTAATTTCTTGTGTTTATCCTTTGATATTGGTTCTAATACCCCTGTTTCTGAAGAGACCCAGTCTTTATATTCTATATCGCTTCTTTGAATTAGTTGCCTCCATCTTGGGCCTGTAAGTTAACATCCTTTGAGATAGAAGGAGGCGACAGAGGATGAGATGGTTGGATGGCATCACGGACTCAATGGACACGAGTCTGAGCAAACTCCCGGGAGATAGTGAAGGACAGGGAAGCCTGGCGAGCTGCAGTCCATGGAGTTGCAAAGTGAAAGAAAGTGAAGAGGCTCTTTGTGACCCCATGGACTGTAGCCCACCAGGTTCCTCCGTCCATGGGATTCTCCAGGCAAGAATACTGCAGAATAAAGCTAGCTTTCCTTTCCCCCAACCTGGCCTCTATATTGGCTTTCGAGTGGCGAGCAGCCAGACGCCAATATCTATTACAATATCATCCTTGAGTTTGCCGCCTCCAACAAATTCCCAGGCTAATTAATAGAAAAAAACACTGATTCTTTGAAAAGAAATACTTTATTATCTCCATTCTGCTCCAAATGACCTGTCTTCATTTCTGCTGGAGGAGAGCCAGGTGGGATGAAAGAGTGCTACCTTGAAGAATCTTTTCAAGCTAAGACTGGTTAGAATCTCAGTGTTCAAATGGGCATTAATCTTACATCACCTAACAGTCCATAATCCCAAGAGAATACAGTCACTTTAAACACTCGAGTGGGTGCTCAGGCGTTTCAGAATGTCCGACTCTTTGCAGCCCAGCAGACCATAGCCCGCCAGGCTCCTCTGTCCCTGGGACTCTCCAGGCAAGAACACTGGAGGGGGCTGCCATTCCCTTCTCCAGGGCATCTTCCCAACCCAGGGATCGAACATGGTTCTCCTGCATTGCAGGCAGATTCTTTACCATCTGAGCCACCAGGGAAGCCCCAAAATAAATAAATAAAATATAACATAATTTACATTTCTATTGTATTTCAACTGAAAAAAGAGAGAGAAAAAACAAAGAAATATAGCCTTTCCTCTGTATTAGTAAGTTCTATATCTGTGGAGTCAACCAAGGTAGATTGAAAAAAAACAAAAACAAAAAACCAATTCTTTCAGTGCTGCAGATTTTCTTCCTGAGATTTTAATTTCACGATCTTGGTCTCAGTAGAGGGTGACAACACAGGGTTTCAGAAGGAGCCAGAGGGACAAAGGTTTGGAGCAGAAGTCTAGGGACATCTAGGAACCCAAGGCATCTTCCTCCTTGAGGACTTTCTGGCCGAGCACGCCTGGATCTGTGCTCGAGAAAGAGGTCAGTTTGAATGTTTCCATTCGCCACCGCTACCCCAGCCAAGTTGTGAGTGCTGTGGTGACCCAAGAGAGGAACCTCTCTTAGGTTCATCCTAGTTTCGACGACCCTCTCGAGGACAGGAGCTCCTCCTCTCTGCCCTTGCTTCCTCTGCCCTCTCCTGTTCGTCTTCTCGCCTACTTATCTCTTGCACTCCCACTTGGAGATGGTACGTGGTGATGCTGGGGCGCGTTCCCAAGAGCCAGAGTGTAGCCGAGTTTGCAGTGGGAAGCAGTGAATCAGAAGGTGTCCCCTGTCTGGGGTTGGTAGTCCTCCACCAGATACTTGTCAAAGCACGTCCCCAAATAAGGTTGGGATCGAAGGAGATGGAATTGAGGTAAAAAATCTAACTTGAGAACGGCAGGCAAAGCTGGGGCTTGATCGCTGACTTTGTGGTCGGCTGGGCCAGTGGTATGTGAGCCTGCACTTGCTTAGTTTAGTTCATTCATTTCACAAATATTTACCGAGCACCACCATGCACATTCATTGCACTAGGCAGTAGGCGAGATGGAGAAGGTCTCTCCACTCTGACGAAGCTTAGATTTTACTGGAAGGAGACAGAGGATAAGTAGGTGAAACTGCGAAGGAGGGAGAATCATACGGTGGTAAGTGCTGCTGGTAAGGGGGTTTCCCTGGTGGCTCAGATGGTAAAGAATCTGCCTGCCATGTGGGACAAACAGAAATAGATTAATGTCAGGTCAAACGGACAGGTGACCATCATATGGAAGAGGTGATGACTAAGCTGGTTTCGAATGACGTGAAGGACCTAGCCACGCAAAGCTCTACAAACAGAACCTCCGAGAGAATTCCCTGGAGGCCTGGGGGTTAGGACTCGGTTCTTTCACTGGCGTGGTTCAATCCCTGCTCGGGGAACTAAGATCCCGCCCGCAAGGGACAAAGCACAGTCCAAATTTTAAAAAAGGAACAGAGCTTTCTAGATTGAAGCAAGACCTGGTGCCAAGATCCTAGAGTGAACAGACCCAGTGTTTCAAGAGAGTCAGAAACCAAAGTTGGGGCAGATCATGTTTGAATATGAGTGTGTGCCTGCCTGCTCCGACTCTTTGCAACTCCATGGACTGTAGCCCATCAGGCTCCTCTGTCCGTGGGATTCTCCCAGCGAGAATACTGCAGCGGGTTGCCATGCCCTTCTCCAGGGGATCTTCCCCACCCAGGGATCGAACCCTAGTCTCTTACATCCCCTGCACTGCCAGGTGGATTCTTTACAACTCGTACCACCTGGGAAGCCTTTGTGTAGGAGTTCAACGTTTAAAAGTTAGAAGTAAAGATCTTATTTATGTTACTTAAAAAAAAATATTCATTTGGCTGTGCTGGGTCTTAGTTGCAGCATGTGGGAGCTTCACTGCTGTGTGAAATGGAAATTCGCTCAGCCCAACTCTTTGTAACTCCCTGGACTATTCTCCAGGCCAGAGCACTGGAGTGGGTAGCCTTCCCCTTCTCCAGAGGATCTTCCCAACCCAACGATCGAACCCAGGTCTCCCCCACTGCAGGTGGACTCTTTACCACCTGAGCTCCCAGGGAAGCCCTCACTTCTGTGTACAGGATTTTTTTGTTTTAGTTGTGGCACGCAAACAGTTACAGCACCTGGGATCTAGTTCCCTGAACAGGGAGCGAATCAGGGGCCGCTGCATTAGGAGCGTGGAGTCTCAGCGACTGGGCCACCAGGGAAGTCCCTAGATCTTATTTAGCAAAGAGGTCAGGCTGGAGTGAACCTCGAGGTCGGAGGGAGGGTTTGAAGTTCACATCTCAGCTAGGCTCAACTTCAGAGTGATATTGGGGTGGGGGGACCAAGGTGCAGACATGGGGTCATAGCTGGAAACGGGCCAGAGGGTCAGGAAATGCCAGGGACTGTTTGAAGTTAGAGGGGACAGGAAGCTGAGCACGGGAGGTTGGGGCTAAGGCCTGTGGCTGTAGGTGCGGGTCCCATGGGTGAGCCCAGGGTCCTTCCCGCCTCCCCGAGCCTCCCAGCCCCACTCCCCCGCCCCAGCTCTCATATTTCCCCAGGCTTTGCCTCTGGTGTCTGCATCTCCCCCAGACTCCCGGAGGCCAGCAGAGACTGGGAACAGGGGAGGCCGTCTAGGAAGAGACACACGTCAGCAAGCTTTGGGGCTTTCAGTTTGGGGCTGTGTGCTTGTGGGTTCTTTTTTAAATTTTGTCTTTATTTTTTGGGCTGTGCTGAGTCTTTGTTGCTGTGAGGGTTTTCTCTGGTTGTGCCGAGTGGGGGCCACTTTTCCTTGCGGTGTGGGGCTCCTCTTGTTGCGGAGCTTGGGTTCATGGCTCTGCGGCACGTGGGGTCTCCCCAGATCGGGGACAGAACATGTGTCCTTTGCGTCAGAGGGCGGATTCTTAGCCAGGGCAGTGTGGTTGTACTTCCTTGATTTCCTTGGAATCATACACTGCTTATCAGTTCTCATCCAGGGGCGAACGCCCCCTACTTCCTCCCCCACCCGTCACCACCTTCGCCCGGGGATGTTTGGCAACTTCCAGACACACTGTTGGTTCTCACAACTGGGAGGGACTGCCGCCGCCTAATGAATGGAGACCTGTTGCTGCTGTTCACTCGGTCGTGTCCGACTCTGCGACCCCATGGATTGCAGCACGCCAGGATTCCCTGTCCATCACCAATTCCCAGAGCTTGCTCAAACTGGCATCCATCGTGTCTGCAATGCCATCCAACCCTCTCATCCTCTATCGTCCCCTTCTCCCACCTTCAATCCTTCCCAGCATCAGGGGCTTTTTAAATGAGTCAGCTCTTTGCATCAGGTGGCCAAAATATTGGAGCTTCAACTTCAGCATCAGTCCTTCCAATGAATATTCAGGACTGATCTCCTTTAGGATGGACTGGTTGGATCTCCTTGCAGCCCAAGGGACTCTCAACAGTCTTTTCCAACACCACAGTTGAAAAGCATCCATTCTTAAACATCCCCTGACACACAGCGGTCCAGCCCCAAATGTAATCAGTGCCGAGGCTGAGAAGTTAAGTGCCCGCATCTGGTAGGTGGTGATGAAGAGCGAGTTCCCTTAGGTCGCCCTGCGCCTTCCAGAGTGTCTACCCACGTGTCCCGAGGCCACGTGCCCCCAGGGTTCTCTCCCTTGAGAGGCCAAAGGGGGAGAGAGGAGTCTCAGAGATGGTACTCGATGAGGAGGTGAACAGGATGGGTGCTGAGCAAGGAGGAAGTGAATGGGGGCCCTGCAAGGAGATACTTAGAACCACCAAGACTCAGCTGGGTCTCACCATCTACCAGACCCTCTGTCAGGAGTTTCCCACGCAGCCTCACTGACCACACCGCAGAATCACGAGGGGGCTTCCTAGCACGGCTCAGGCATTTGGAACAAACAGCGTCACCCTCTCACGTTCCGTCACTTCAGGCGTGTCCAACTCTGCAACCCCACGACTGTGCCCGCCAGGCTCCTCCATCCATGGGATTCTCCAGGCAGGAACACTGGAGTGGGCTGCCACATCCTCTTCCAGGGGATCTTCCCGGCCCAGGGATCGAACCTGTGTCTCTTATGTCTTCTGCACGGGCAGGTGGGTTCCCAGGGAAGCCCCAGTCAGTCTCCCAGGCTCCCCCAACTCATGAGTGCCTGAGCAAAGGGGGCAGCCCACACACAGCAGATTCCGAAGCCAGAGCCGGCAGGTGGGGCAGAGTGAGGGGATGGGGGGCCTCCTTTTCCTTCGTTTACTCACCAATGCTCTCCACAGGTCTAGGATCCCGGGGTCGTCTTCTCCTTCCGGCTTCTGTCTGCCCTCCGGGGAGGGGGGAGCTCTGCAAGGGGCGGGGAAGCAAGACCAGGAGGTCGCCAGAGGCGGAGAGGACACACACAGAACACCGCTCAGCGGGCGAGGGACGAGCACGGGCTGCCGGGGGAGGCTCCTGAGAGCCCCTTGGCCAGCACGGTCAAACCAGCCCATCCTAAAGGAGACCAACCCCGAATATTTACTGGAAGGACTGATGCTGAAGCTGAAGTTCCAATATTTTGGCCACCTGATGGGAAGAACTGACTCACTTGAAAAGACCCTGATGCTGGGAAAGACTGAAGGCAGGAGGAGAAGGGGACACAGAGGACAGGATGGTTGGGTGGCATCACCGACGCGATGGACATGAGTTGAGTGAACTCTGGGAGTTGGTGATGGACAGGGAGGCCTGGCACGCTGCAGTCCTTGGGGTCGCAAAGAATCAGACACGACTGAGCACCGAACAACCAGCAACCCGTAGGCGGCAGAACTGGGGCTTGAGCCCACCTGCGTCTGCAGCCAAACCTCGCATCGCCTCTGCCACACTTCTTGGTGCCTGGCTGACTTCACTGTCCCCAGAGCACGTCTCCGGGTGTACAGCAAGCGCCCAGTGAAGATGCGGGGAGGAGGGCTGGGAAAAGCGGACGGGGGATCGTGGCAGGAAGCGCTCCGGTCTGTCTGACCCTCACGCAGTGTGGGGACAGCGTTGCGCCCACTGTCAGGGGCCGGGGAGCCGAGGCGTGGAGGCTGCACGCCTGCCCCTGGGGGCAGAGCCGGGACTTGAAGCCAGCGCTCTGGCTCCGGGATCCCAGCGCACATCACTTCCCTGGACTAACGCCCAAGACCGGTCTGGAAATCAGTCCCATGGACTTCGGGGGGGCCGTAGGGCTGGGAGTTTCGAGTCTCGAACACACGGCTCAGAGGCGCCAGGCGGGGATGGAGGGCTACTCACCGGGACCCAGGAGGTAGCCGGCGCTGTTGAGGGTCCAGCCTCCTCGCCCTTAGACAGAGACAGAGGGACAAGGCTCAGAGAGACGGGCAGCGCAGTCCGCACGGCTGGGGGGACCTGGGTCAGCACCCGCCGCCGCAGCTCAGCCTCCACTCACTCTGTGACGTGGATTGGCGTCAGCTGTATTTCCCCAGTGGCTCAGCGGTAAAGAGCCCGCCTGCAGTGCAGGAGACCTCCGAGCCGCAGCTTCAGTCTCTGTGTCGGGAAGATCACAGGTTCAATCCCTGGGTCGGGAAGATCTTCTGGGGAGGGCACTGGAGGAGGGCATGGCAGCCCATTCCAGGGAAGACCCTCTGGGGAGGGCACTGGAGGGCATGGCAGCCCACTCCAGGATTCTGGTCTGGAGAATCCCATGGACAGAGGAGCCTGGCAGGCTACAGCCCATGGGGTCATGAAGAGTCAGACAGGACTGAGTGACTAAAACAACAATGATGTTTACTTTATTGTGGGCTTACTCTATGCCAGCGTGGGTTCTGAGGACTGATGTAGGGAGTCCCGTGCAAAATGAAACCTCAGCCCCTCCAGGCGACTCTCCTGCTTGCTACGGCGCTGAAAGTTTACAGTCGGGAAGCTCTGCCTTGGAAGGCAGCTTTGGGCCTCTCTGGGCCAACGCTAATCATTAGGATGTTTTTGCTTTGGATAAGCTGAGCCCCGACCCCGTATTCCACCTGTGATCTGCTCTAACCTGCCCCCGACCCCCGCCCTGGTCCAAGGTGGTGAATTCAGTCTTTCTTCACTTATTTAAGAAAAAAAAAAATTTTTTTTTTTTTTTAATTTGTGGCTGCACCATGTGGCCTGTGGGATCTTAGTTCCCAGACCAGGGATCGAACCTGCACCCCCTGCATTGGAAACACAGGGTCTTAACCACTGGACCGCCAGGGATGCCCAGCTTGCCCACCCAGGGAAGTCAGAGCTCCCTTCCCGGGAGGGCGGTGACAGTTGTCCAGAGACAGGCGGGCCTCACCCCGTGGACAGGGCAGAGGCTGGAGTCTCGGCCAGGCTGAGGAGGACCGCGAGAAGGGGCAGGCGGACCGACAGCGGCATCTCAGGGCCGGAGGGCTGGGCGCTGAGGAACGCTGCAGAGAAAGGGCAGGGGGTTTATTTGCTTACTTTGCGGCTTGATTGCGGTATAACTGATACAAAAAAGAAAAAAAAAGAAACATGTTTAAAGAAAGCCTCTTGGTGACATGACCTTTCACCGGTAAGGCCATCATTGCAATAGATGTATCCACCACCTTCAGAAATTTCTGTGGATTGCCCCCCGCCTCAAAATTTATATTTTTTTCCTAAAGATCTCTCATGGTAAATGTCACATTGCGCTTGAAAATATGTGGTTTATTCAAATATCTTTTGATACTGATTTCTAGCATAATTCCAGAGTGATGGGAGCACAGACTCTGTGATTTCAGTACTTTTACACCATGAAATTTCTGCACCTTGCTTTATGTCCCTGGATATGTTCCAGTGTCTCCTGGTTTATACTCTATGGGAACTTGAATACCATTTATATCCTGCTGCTGTGTGAAAATTGTATAAATCTTGATTATGTTGAATTGGTTCACAGTGCTTTTCAAGTCTCCTATATCCTCTACTTCCCTGTCTATTCATCCTATTAACTTTTGACCATTTTATACTGAAACTCCAACTAAAAATCTTAATTTGTCTATTAAAAATTATAATTACAGTGGGACTATATGTAACCTAGGTCTGTATTTTCCAAGTGTCCTGTAAAATATGTGATCATACTTTCATAATTTAAAAAAATAAAAATTAAAAAACCTCTATTTAAAAAATTTTAATTGGAGGAAAATTGCTTTACAAGGCTGGGTTGGTCTCTGCCGTACATCGACACGAATCGGCCGTGGGGATGCCCATGTGCCCTCCCTCCTGACCCTCCCTTCCCAGCCCTCTAGGTTGTCACAGAGCACTGGGTTGAGCCTCTGTGGGTTTTGTGTGTTTTTTTAAAGATGCCACATGTAAGTGGGTCTGAGGCTCTGACAGCTCAGACGTAAAGTTTCCGCCTGCAGTGCTGGAGACCCAGGTTCGATCCCTGGGTCAGACAGATCCCCTGGAGAAGGAAATGGCAACCCACTCCAGTGCTCTTGCCTGGAAAATCTCAGAGACAGGGGGGCCCATGGGGTCGGCCCATGGGATCGCAAAGAGTCGGACACGACGAACGAGTTCACTCACTTTTCACGTAAGTGCGTTTCCCTGGTAGCTCAGATGGTAGAGAATCTGCCTGAAATCTGAGAGACCAGGGTTCAGTCCTTGGGTTGGAAAGATCCCTTGGAGAAGGGAATGGGTACTCACTCCAGTATTCTTGCCTGGAGAACCCCATGGATGGAGGAGCCTGCCGCGCTGCAGTCCTTGGGTTGCAAAGAGTCGGATACAATTCAGCAACTAACACACACTTCACTTCACATGTAAGTGAAATCATACAGCGCTTATCTCCCTCTGTCTCTTAATACACGGTAAAGCGCAGGGTATGCATTTCTGGATACACTGTAAAGTGGTCTCAATGCGCTGTAAAGCGCAGGATATGTTATTGTTAACTGAAGGGTCATCTCGACATTTTTGGTCATAAATATATAATCAAGAATTAAAACGAACACTTCTGAACTTTTTGAAGTTTACGTGGAGCACGTTTCTTTAAGTAAAATGAGAGCTGGTGGAGGGAGAATGCCAAAGTAAGTAGAGGATATTCAGTACATAGAATGGAAGCGTGTGCGCAAGTGAAAGTTGCTCGGTCGTGTCCGAGTCTTTATGACCCCACGGACTATGGGATTCTCCAGGCCAGGATACTGGAGTGGGTGCCTTTCCCTTCTCCAGGGGATCTTCCCAACCAGGGATCGAACCCAGGTCTCCTGCGTCGCAGACAGATTCTTTACCAGCTGAGCCCAAAGGGAAGACCGAGAATGCTGGAGTGGGTAGCCTATCCCCTTCTCCAGCAGATCTTCCCAACCCAGGAATCGAACCGGAGTCTCCTGCATTGCAGGCGGATTCTTTACGAACTGAGCTATCAGGGAAGCCCTGATTAGTACATAGTACACAGTACACGGAACACGGAACACAGAACACAGACTGTGCCCCTCCAAACCCCACAGGGCATGAGCGGCCCAAGCTTCAGAACCAGGGAGGCCTGAATGGAGACAGTAAGACTGACATAGACACACCCACCACGGGTGAAATAGACAGCTAGTGGGGAGCTGCTGTGTAACACGGGGGGCTCAAGCCAGGACTGTGATGTCCTAGAGGGGAAGGATGGGGGGTGCGGGGAGGCGGTGGGAGGAAGGCTTTTGAGACCCCAAGGACTGCAGCCCACCAGGCTCCACTCTCCATGGGGTTTTCCAGGCAAGAATGCCAAAGTCGGTAGCCACTCCATTCTTGGGGGGGGGGGGGTGTCTTCCCGACCCAGGGATTGAACCCAGGTCTCTGCATTGCAGGCGGATTCTTGCCCGTCTGAGCCACCAGGGAAGCCCCAGATAGCTAGTGGGAAGCTCAGCTTGGTGGTCTATGATGACCTTCCTCTTGGAGCGGTGAGATGGGGTGGGAGGGGAGGCAGGCTCAAGAGAGAGGATCTAGGTACACGTAGCTGACTGTCGTCACCGCACAGCAGAAACCAGCACGACCCTGGCAAGCGCTCAGCCTCCAAAGAAAAACCAGGGCCCCGGACCAGAATGCCGCCTCCTCACTGCGGCCCCAGCCCGGCCCCGGACCTCCCCGCCCCTCCCCCCCCCCCCCGTCGCCCCCCCCCCCCCCCCCGCT
>SJYC01049772.1:0-13609 GCA_006408675.1 Madoqua kirkii | reverse complement strand
CCCCGCCGCCTCACGCCCGTCCCCGGAAGGCGGCGCCGGCGCCAGAACTACATTTCCCAAGATGCACCGAAGCGCCGCCTGGTTTTGGAATACATTTCACGCATCCGCACCCGCACCCGCACCCGCACCCGCACCCGCACCCGCACCCGCACCCGCACCCACACACACAGGTCCTCGCCCGGGCCCGCGCGCGGGCACCCCACCACCCGACCCCGGGCAGGCGCCGGCGCACCGAAGGGGCCGAGGGAGGAGGAGCCAGGCGGCGTTGCCGTGGAAACCGGAGCGGCCCGTCCCGGAAATGGGGCCCCTGCAGTCCAGAAGTCTGTCGGCTGGGAGGAGGCGCCCGAGCCGGAGCTCCGCGCCAATCAGAGCTGCGCGCTGCTTCTCCTTGACAACGGCCCGCGCGTCACCCTCCCTCCCCGCCCCGTGCGGACGCAGCGGGGTTCGAGTTGGCCACGCGGCCGCGGTGGCTGGCCTCCTGGGGGTGCAGTCCGGGGCCCGGCCAGGGTGCCCCGCTCTGCCGTGGGAGCCTGGGGCGCGGGTCCTAGACTTCGTTTGCCTCCCCGCCTTTGAGTCGGGGAGGGGGCTGTCTGCAAGGTCTCGACTGGCCTCCGGGGTGCGGGCCGCAGCCTCCCCATCTCAGACCCGGGAAAGAGATGCACAGACGGGCGCGAGACCGAGGCGGCCCGGGAGCCGCGCGGACCCCGGGCTCAGTCATCGCCCGGGGCCACACCTCGTGTCCTCGGGAAGGGTGAGGCGGACACGCCCCTCGCCCCCTCCTCCGCCTCCGCCTCCGGGGCTGGTGCGCATACGGGGTGAGACAGTGGCTGGCTCGGAACCAGCGTTCACCAGACGGACACTTTGCCCCTGGTTTCACAAGTGGTCAGTGGCTGAGTCAGAACCTGCTGTCCGAGAGCGGGGTGAAAACCACCCTCCTCACTGTGGCCTCACGGACCTCGCCCACCGCTCCCCTCTTAGAACCCAGTGGATTCCAGCCACACCGGAGTCTCCTGCCGATCTTTGTTCCCACTCACTTCCGATTGCCCACTCGACCTCTCCAGTTGGATTTTTTAAAGAGGAATTTCAGACCTTGAGGTGGACAGAGGAGACTGTTTCGCCCCTCCCCCCTAGCAAAGAAACTTGCTTTCGCCCCAGTTTTCTACGGTCTTAGGAAATGAGTCTAAAGGACTTCCCTGGCGGTCCAGTGGTTAAACTCCACGCTTCCACTTCAGGGGCATGGTTTCGATCCCCGATGGGGGAACTAAGATCCCACAAGCCATGCAGTACAGTAAAAAACACACAAAAAAAACATTTGGATGGCATTTAGGTCATTCACGTTGTTGTACAAACCATCACCACCGTCCATCTCTAAAACACTCCTTATCTTGCCAAACAGACTCCCTCGACTCCCTCGTTCCCCTGCCCCAGCGCCTGGCAGCCCTCATTCTACTTTCTGCCTATGAATGTGAATATTCTAGGCACTTCGTGTAAGTGGAGTCATACAGTACTTGTCTCTTGTGACTGGTATATTCCACTTAGCATAATGTTTACCCCTGTCGTGGCGGGTGTCACATTTTCCTTCCCCTTTTTTTAAGGCTGAGTGACATTCCCTTGTATGAATAGACCACGTTTTCTGTGTCCAGTCCTCAGAAGGCTCTTCCTAAAACTTAAACCTTTGGACTTCCTTGGTGGTCCTGTGGTTAAGACTCTGAGGTTCCACTGTAGAGGGCGCGAGTCCAATCCCTGCTTGGGGAACTAAGATTCTGCATGCCGAAGGGCAAGACAAACAACAGCTTAAACCCTTGACCCTGGCCTGCAAGTTCCCACAAAATAGGACCCCTTCATAGACCCAGGATTCCTGCAACTTTGGCGCAAATCAGGAGTGCGCGGTCTTGCCTAGCAGAGTAAGGAGTCAGTAGGTAAACATTCCCTAGTGAGCTCCCCTGGTGGCTCAGACGGTAGAATCTGCCCACAATGTAGGAGACCTGGTTTCGATCCCTGGGTTGGGAAGATCCCCTGGAGAAGGGCATGGCAGCCTGCTCCAGTATCCTTGCCTGGAGAATCCCCAAGGACAGAGCCGGCTACAGTCCATGGGGTCGCAGAGTCTGACATGACCGAGCGACTAAGCACAGCACAGATAAACATTAGGTAATTTTCACTTTACCTATGGTTGAGTCCGGAGAAGGCAATGGCACCCCACTCCAGTACTCTTGCCTGGAAAATCCTATGGACGGAGGAGCCTGGTGGGCTGCAGTCCATGGGGTCGCTAAGAGTCGGACACGACTGAGCGACTTCACTTTCACTTTTCACTTTCATACGTTGGAGAAGGCAATGGCAACCCACTCTAGTGTTCTTGCCTGGAGAATCCCAGGGATGGGGGAGCCTGGTGGGCTGCTGTCTATGGGGTCGCACAGACTTGGACACGACTGAAGTGACTTAGCATAGCATACCATGGTTGAGTCAGTAAGGAAAGTGTGCCCAACCCAGATGCAAAGTTCACCCCACCCCATACCCAGCCTGCTGCCATGTAATGAAATACCCTGTTTCACCACAGAATCTCCTCTGCTTATCCCTTGTCTGATTCCTGTGTGCTGGGCACTTGTATATTACTGTTAATATAAAGACAGATGCTGGGGCAGGCTCAGAACACAGGCAGGGTTGGGGAGGAAGGATAGGGCAAACAGATTCTGGGTCCATCTGGAGCTTCAATGTCGCACAGTGGATGTGTCAAGGTTCAGAATCCCCTCCAGCACCATCTCTCTCTCTCTCTCTCTCACACACACACACACACACAGACACACGCGCGCGCACACACGCACACACACACGCACACACCGTGCCCTCCTCCCTAGCTACAACACGTCAGTGTTTTCATCTGAACTGTAGGTGACCTAGCGTGCAGATGTATTCCCGGGTGGTGCTAGGGGTAAAGAATCTACTTGCAGTGCAGGAGACACAAAAGACATGGGTTCGATCCTTGGGTTGGGAAGACCCCCTGGAGGAGGAAATGGCAACCCACCCCGGTGTTCTTGCCTGGAGAATCCCATGGGCAGAGGAGCCTGGTGGGCTGCAGTCCATGGGGTAGTAAAGAGTCTGTCAGGAGCGAGGGACTGAGCACACAGACCACCTTCACATTCTCTATATTTATGCGTGTGTGTCATTATTACTGTTTGGCTGCTCTGGGGCTCAGCTGTGGCGTGCGGGTCTTTGGTTGCGGCGCGCAGGCTCTCTCGCTGTTGCACACAGTCTCTAGAGCGCACTGTTCTACAGTCGCAGTACAGGGTTCAGTTCTCCATGGTATGAGAGACCTTAGTTCCCCAACCAGGGATCAAACCCGTGTCCCCTGCATTGCAAGGTGGATTCTTAACCACTGGACCACAGGGAAAGTCCCATCTTCAAAGTCTTTGGGGGGGGGGGGGTAACGAGGTATTTTAATGAACACCAGTGATATTAAAGAATATCACTTCAAGTATATTTCAGGTGCCCTTTGAGATAAGAAAATATTGTGAAAATCTGCACTTGAAGTTGACTTTGGTAGATGCTAGACCCATCTTCAAATTCTTTGCTGGGAGCTAGCACGGGAGATCCCACTCATGACAAGGTCATGCAGAGAGGCCTGATGGGCAAGGCGAGTCAGGCTTTGGGGGTTCCCCCTGGGTTTTCCTGAACATCTACCCCCCAAAACCACAGTCTGCCTGCCTTACTGTACTGTGCTTTACACCCTTGTGCCGCTAAAAGGAATTAACTTAGGGCTCCAGTTAACAGTCTCCTGCATATAAAAGGAATGTCTCGGCTTAAACCCCTTTGATGGCTTTCTAACTTATCTGACCGGTCTCCCGACTTTAGGACTTGTGGATTGTTTACAGCCCCCAGCCGTGAGAGGCACGAAGCTCAAAACATCTTAAAGATATAGAGCCTTTTAGAGCTAAGAATTAGTTTGGTGAAGGGCTCCATTGCATTGTTGAGGTAATGTTTGCCACGAGGCCTCCTTATCCTTTATCTTTTAGGCACCTGGGAGGATATTAATCAATGTAAATGGGATGCAAAAATAGGAATATAGTAGTTTTGATGTTAGCAACACTAGACTTTTGAGTCAATTACTTTTCTCTTTGTTATAAATCACTGTGCTTCTTTCATTGTTATAAATTACTGTGTCCTTGCTATGTAAGAATGTGACTTTAGTGCTTTCTGAGAGTGGCACCAGACTGGGAAGAACAACACTGTTAAGGCAAATAAGTCTTCTGGTTGACAAACCCTTATCAGAAAAGGGCTGTAAAATGTTAATTGGCCTTCTGGCCAGAAAATGATGTAAGTCACCTAAGACTTGTGTATACAACTAGGTATGTAGAGAAAAAGCCTAGTCTCGATAAGAGTCAGGGATGCTGACGCTGCATAATTTTGTATTATCCATTGATCTCTATGTAAAAACAAAAGTATATAAGGCCTTTCCGGACAATAGAGGCTGGGCCAGTCACTGGACTGGTGTCCTCCGTGTCTTTTCTTACTCTGTTTTCTGGCTGAATTCCCATCCGAGGCGTGGAGGCTCGCCATGTCTACTTACTTGTCCTGGCTTTTAAGATCCACACAAGAGGGAGCCCAAGGCGGGGCATCCCCCGCTATTCAAGAGGACGCTGGTGGCCTAAGGTAGATGGTGCAAGTTCCTTGTCTTGGAACTTGATTAGTTCTCCATGTAAACCAAGTTATTCAGCATCTTTTCTCCACTAAATTTTCCTACTACACTGTTTCTTCCTAATATTTTTTATATTTCTGGATAAATAAGTTTTTCCTCGCCATGCCATCCCCGCTTCGAATTACCCTGGATCCACTGGGGCTGGACCCCGGCAATTCTTAATGCTTTTTTTTTTAACATGAGGCTCTGCATTTTCACTGTTCACTGGGCCCACAAATTAAGTAGCTATTCACATAACATTGCCTTGATGAGTTACGCAGTACCCACACATGGCGGCCATTTCTCCAGCGCTCAGGTGTACTATCGTTATGGGTGAGGAATAGAATAAAAGGACTTTCTGGATGTCTTCCCTCCATTTCTTCACCCAGTACTATCGTACCTACTGATCAGTGATCAAGTCATGTGTCACCTCCTCCAAGAAGCCCTCCCAGACCATGCCCACTGCAATAAACGTGAACGAACAGCCTCATCTGAGCCTCCACAGTGTCCCTTCTCTTTCCATCTCTGTGGGTGTGTGGCTGCCCCGCCCACCGTCTGGTGAGGGACTCAGTAACACAGATCCAGTGGTTGCCAGCTCCTTGCTTGGGGCCTGCTCTTGAAAAGAGTAAATAAGCAGGGGAGGAAAGAAATTCTTACCCTATTTCCCAGGCCCAAGGGCAAGAATTCCTTTGGCAGCAAACCTAGCTGTACCCCACCAAAGCTCCCCGGCTCCTTTGTAGCACCAATATAATTATTACTCAAAATAATAATTAACGCTTTCTTTCTGTCTGGTCTTTAAAGTAAGGAGATCCAGCAGGGCGGCGAGGGCGTTGAGCTCTCCCCTGGGTCTCTGACCCTGCCCTGAGCTCCCGGGAAGCTCAGGTAACGTTCCTGAATAAACAGGTGACAGATGAGCCCCTGAACAAGGGAGGGGACAAGTCCTGGGATGAACGGGACAGTCTGCACCCCTCCTCGAGGGCTCCGGGGCAGGGAGTGGGGGCTGAATTCGAGAGTGAGTCATCCTCCCCTTGGGAAACACTCAGGATAAATAAGGAAATTAGGAATGAATTGCTTAATGATGGGATCACGCTGCCCCCATTATGTTATTTCACCGGCACACTCACCCAGGGGAGAAGGCAGAGAGATCAGAGCATAAGCCCATTTTACAGTCGGGAGAAGTGAGGCCCTGTGAGGTGAGTGGGCTTGGCCCAAGTGACACATGGGAGGGAGGCAGAGGTGGGGCTCGACCCAGGCTCTAGGAACTGCAGTGACGGGTGGGGTGCAGGTTCTTCCTTGGCTGGAATACACGCCCCCCCATCCCTCTTTTCGTGGGTGTCGAGAGAGTGAGCAGGGCTTACAGCACGAGGGAGCCAAACAGAGGTTTAATTTTTCACCACTCTGGAGGCTGGAAGTCCAAGATCACGGCGTGGTGGAGCCCTGTACCAAGGTCACAGGGCTAAAATCCCTGGAACTGACCAAGCCCCATAGCAGCTGTTGCCACGAGTCTACAGATCTAAACTGGCCGATTCCCTGACCCCAGGTTGTTCAGTCGAAGTCGTCTCCAACTCTTTGCGACCCCATGGACTGCAGCTTGCCAGGCTCTTCTGTCCTCCACTGTCTCCTGTAGTTTGATCAAACTCATGTCCATTGAGATGCCATCCAACCACCTCATCCTCTGTCATCCCCTTCTTCTCCTGCCCTCAATCTTTCCCAGCATCAGGGTCTTTCCAGTGAGTCGGGTCTTTGTATCAGGTGGCCAAAGTATTGGAGCTTCAACTTCAGCATCAGTCCTTCCAACGAATATCCGGGGTTGATTTCCTTTAGGATTGACTGGTTTGATGTCCGTGCTGTCCAAGGGCCTCTGAACAATCTTCTCTAGCACCACAGTTTGAAAACATCAATTATTTTGGGCTCGGCCTTCTTTAGGGTCCAACTCTTACATCTGTACATGACTACTGGAAAAACCATAGCTTTGACTAGTTGGACCTTTGTTGGCAAAGTGATGTCTCTGCTCTTTAATACGTTGTCTAGGTTTGTCACGGCTTTTCTTCCGATCTTCCTGATCCCATATTAAGTAAAATACCCACCCTATTACTCACCCTGTAGCATCCTAACCGATCACCTAATACCACCCTTCCAGTCTATAAACATTGACTACTAGCTCATGAGAGAGGTTAGCTCTCCCTTGAGCCAGCCCACTGTTCCCAACAGTGTCGCCCGCTCTAATAAACGTTGTCCTTCTCTCATTCTGCCTGATGTCTGGAAATTCTTTTCCAATCCATGCACAGACCAGGACAGGTGTCGTCTGAGTTGGTTTCTTGCAAGTCCTGATTTTGAGCACCTGCTGGGCATAGACCCATTTACTTGGTAGGAGAGTTCGAAAGTTTGGAATTCACATACCAGGAGGATCGACTACCTTTTGGGGTTTTAACTGGAGTAGTTGCTTTACAATGTTGCGTTAGTTTCTGCTAACAGCAAAGTGAACGGGCTCTGTGTATACGTATGTCCCCTCCCTCTTGAGCCTCTCCCTACCCTTCTAGGTCATCAGAGCACAAGGTCTGTGCTACAGAGCATCTTCCTGCTGACCATCTATGTGATACATGATCGTGTACGCACCTCAGTGTTGCTATCTCAGTCCCCCCTCCCCCTTGCCGAGTCCACAGGATGGACTACTTTTTAAGAAAATAATAATAGTTTTCCGTTTCATTGGTCAACAGAGAATCCCAGCCAAACCCAGAAAGAACATTCTTGTAAATAGGAGATACACGTCCCTGTGGGAAGTGGCCATTCCCGAGAACCACTTACTCTGGGATGTTGAGGCCATCGTGTGGTGTTCATCGTCATTCCACAGAGCCCCCGACACACACACGCACACACATACACGCACAGTGCAGCCTCGAGACAGGCGCTGAGAATGACCACCTGGGACATCTCAGTCCCCTGCCTAGGAATCGAACCTGGGTAACCTGGCATCCCTGGTGGCTCAGGAATAAAGAACCTGCCTGCTGATGCAGGAGATGCAGGTTGGATCCCTAGGTTCAAAAGATCCCTTGCAGAAGGAAATGGCAACCCACTCCAGTATTCTTGCCTGGAGAATCCCATGGGTAGAGGAGCCCGGTGGGCTACGGTCTTCCGGGTGGCAAAGGAATCGGACATGACTGAGCAGCAGAACCCGAACAAGTCTTTGTCCAGGGTCCCTCACCTTCACAAAGGCAGCCCCTGCCTGTCCAGCGGTCCCCCTGGGGAGTCAGAGAGACAGTAGTGGGATCAGATGCAGAGCCAGCAGCCCCAAATTTATCTTCTGTCCTGTGATAATGCCGGGAAAAACTGCCAGACATAAATAACCGTTTATTTTTAAACGAACTCCTCCGGCAGCAAGAGAGTGTTCCCTTTTAAACCTCATAACCATTCGGAATTTACACTGAACTTTTTATAGCTCTGGGAACAACCTGCCAGCCTAAGAGGAAAGTTTAATGGGTTTTATAGTTTGTTTACACCAACCAACGCCTGGCCCTGCCCCCACCTCTCGTTAACTTTCTCCTGACGTTTTTGTATTTGCCAAACCAGGTCTCTCTCGCTGGAAATGAACTGAAATCTAGAGGATCTCAATGTACTTTGCTTCTTCAGTAATAAGGATTCTACTTTATTTTGTAATGAAATGTATTAAAAGTTGGTTGGATTTATAGTTGAGGATGTCTTTGGGAGGGTTTTGCTTGTCTTATTTATTTCTCTGGTCCATCTTTCCCCCCTTGAGTGTCAAGCGTGTTAGGAAGGGCAGTGAAGAACCAATTCAGTCTCACTCGGGGATTCTCACTGTTTTACAGATAGAGTTAGGAAAGCCTCTTAAGGAGACACATCTCATTCTTTCTTTGAGAACCTGTTTGTTTATTTGGCTGTGCTGGGTCATCTTTGGCGTGTGAAGGCTTTTCTGTGTGGGGGTGTGTGGGCGTCTCGTTCCGGCGGCTTCTCTTGTTGGGGAGCACAGGCTCCGGGGTGCACGGGTTTCTGTGGTCGAGGATGTGAGCTCAGTAGTTGGGGCACAGGGCTTAGCTGCCCCGAGACCTATGGGATCTTCGTTCCCAGACCAGGGATAGACCACATGTGCCCTGCTCTGGAAGGCAGATTCTTAACCACAGAGGCATCAGGGAAGTCCCCATGTTTCCTTTAGAAAGGACGTTGCCATGGTCTGGATATTCTCGTCCCCCCAGCATTTCTGTTGAAACCCTCGCATGGCCGGATGCCTTGGTGTTTGTGGGGGGAGGTCTCTGAGAGGTGATTAGGTCATGAGGGAGGTGCCCTCAGGTACCAGAATTGGCGCTTTTATAAAAGGGGCCCCAGAGAGCTTGCTAGACCCTTACACCACGTGAGGCCACATCAAGAAGGTGCTGGCTGTGAGCCAGGAAGAGGGTGGTGGTGGTGGAGGGGCCTTCACCAGAAGGCAACCGTGCTGCGGCCTTGACCTTGGACATCTGGCTTCCAGAGCTGTGAACAATGCCTTTCCGTTGTGGAGAAGTCAGCCAGGCTGCGGTGTTCTGTGATAGCAGCCTGGATGTACTAGAGCAAGACTGACACATCATGTGTGTGTGTGTCCGTATCTTCCTCTGTCTTTCACATCTGCGTGTGCTCAGTCGCTCAGCTGTGTCTGACTCTTTGGGACCCCAGGGACTATAACCTGCCAGGCTCCTCTGTCCACGGAATTCTCCGGGCAAGAATACTGGAGTGGGTTGCCATTCCCTTCTCCAGGCTATCCGCCCAACCCAGGGATCAAACCCAGATCTCCCGCATTGCAGGCGGATTCTTTATCATCTGAGCCAGCAGGGAAGCTGAAGACTACAGGGGTAGGGTGCCTATCCCTTCTCCAGGGTTACTTCCCGACCCGGGGACCAATCCCAGGTGTCTTGTGTTGGCAGGCAGATTCTTTCCTATCTGAGCCACCAGGGGAGCAGGTGGCTTGTTCCATGGGATTATTGGGAGGACTAGTTAAGTGAAGAGCCCAGCAGTGTCCCCATGGACACACTTTAGCTGATGTTGTTAGCTCCTTGCACAGTGAAGAAGATAAGGTGAGGAGGCGCCTGTGAAGCACCCAGCACGCCCACCTGTCACCAGCCTGGACAAACCTTCACTACTCTCCCAGCATCCATTCCCTTGTCTCCGGTAACTGCCCCTGGTTTTCCTGGGGAGCCGAATAGATCACCTCTTTCCATCTCCTCTTCTACCTCGTTTTGGGGAAGCTGGGTCCATAGGAGTGATCCTGTGACTCAGGACTGGCCAATCAGAACAGCACCCCCCTCCCAGGCCACTGTGATTGGTTCAGGCCACCCAATCAGATTTAACCAAATAGAAAGGTTGCCAGGACAAGTGAGAGAAAGGCACGCACCAACTTTCCCCACCTAATTTTTAGAGAGGTAAGCGTATCTTGGAAACTGCTGGAGGCTATCTGGCCACCATGTGAATGCCTAGAATGAAACAAAACGGAGGCTAGCGGAGCCCAAAGATATGTGGCAAGAGACCAGTACTTGGTGACATTCTCTGATCTCCTGGATCAAATCACACCTGAAGGTGTTTATTCGTATGGAATGTTTTGGATGTTATATAAGCCAACACAATGTTATTGCCCTCCCCCTTTTTGTTTTTGGCCTTAAACCTATTTAACTGTGTTTCTGTGTCATGCAAGCTGAGCCCTAACTGTTAAAGTCCTCCTAGTTTGTGATCAGATCTCTGGGGATTGGAATCTTTGAAATCTGCGTGGAAGCAGCCACACGCTTGGATCATAGAGCTCCAAAGCGTTAGGGCCGCAAGGGGCTTTTGAGGAAACCCCGAGCAGTGACCAGCGTTTCAGAGCCCGATAGACGTGGGGTGGAATCTCTGCCCTGTCCTTGCTCGCTGTGGGTTCTGGACAAAAAGGGGCTGTCATTATAATGGGGATGGTACAGGGAGGTGGAGGACGGGGGAGGTGCGTAACCTGGTTGAGTCAGGAAGGATGAGTAGGAATTACTGAGGCAAAATGAGACAGAGCAACAGAGGGTGAGGGGACAGCGAAAGCAAATACCGGAAGTGGAGAGATGGCACACAGCTGGGAAAATTTGCAGCAGCTTCCGTGGCCACGGTCTCGTGCGTGTCACCCTGGGGCGGGGGCGGCTCCGAGAGCCTAGACCCCTGGGCCAGAGCCTCACGCTGGCGGGCCTCGGAGCTGTCAGCTGTGGCTTCCGCCTGAGGGTGATGGGGCGCCACTGGAGGGCTTCAGACAGTCAGATCAGGGCGGCGGGGACAGTCAGATCAGGGTGACACACACAGTCGTACCAGGGTGACAGACACAGTTGTGTCAGGGTGACAGTCATGTCAGGGTGTTAGAGCCATATCAGGGTGACAGACACATATTCAGGGTGTTTGACAGACACAGAGATATCAGGGTGACAGGCCGTCATGACAGGGTGATAGACAGTGATATCAGGGTGATAGACACAGTCATATCAGGGTGACAGACACAGCCGTAGCAGGGTGACAGTCATGTCAGGGTGTTAGACACAGTCGTGTCAGGGTGACAGACAGTTGTGTCAGGGTGTTTGACAGACACAGAGGTATTAGGGTGACAGACCGTCATGACAGGGTGACACAGTCGTATCAGGGTGACGGACAGGTTTATCTGGGTGTGTATCAAAGCTCTTTCTGAGCCTGAAATGAGGCGAGACTGGAGCGGAGGGGACAGGACAGTCGGGAGTGAACCGTCCCCTCTGCCCCGTGGCCTTCAGTGCCTGGGACGCACAGAGGAGGTGTGGAAATCTGGGGACATCAGTGACGCAGAGGCTGGACAGGTGTTATAGTAGCACCCGCAGCGTCCCCTCGGGAAGGACTGATACTGAAGCTGCAGCTCCAGTACTTTGGTTTCCTGATACGAAGAGCTGACTCACTGGAAGAGACCCTGATGCTGGGAAAGACTGAGGGCAGGAGGAGAAGGGACGACAGAGGATGAGATGGCTGGATGGCATCACTGACTCAATGGACATGGGTTTGGGTGGACTCCGGGAGTTGGTGATGGACAGGGAGGCCTGGCGTGCTGCGGTCCGTGGGGTGTCCGTGTTCTGGTGAAAGCCCTCTTCAGGGCAGCAGGTGGCCAGTTTCTTGCTGTGTCCTCACATAGTTTAAGGGGCCAGGGAGGTCTCTGGATCTCCTTTTTAAACTTTGTTTATTTATATATATATTTTTGTCATACTGCATGGCATGTGGGATCTTAGTTCCCTAACCAGGGATCAAACTGGTGCCCCATGCATTGGAAACTCGGAAGACTCTTTCTTTGACACCAAATTCATTCAGATTTATTAACACTCATTTAAAATATGAAACTATCAAAAATAATAGACAAAAACAGAAAATCTACATGATCTTGGGTTTGGTCTGTAGATCATGGACTTTGAGTTTTAAAACACAACACAAAAAGTCAGTCCACAAAAGGAAAAGGTATTGTGGACTTTATAGGGTTAAAGATTTCTACTCTGAAACACCTTATTCAGAAAATCAAAAGACCAGCCACAAACCGAGAGGAAAATATTTGTAAAACTTGTACCTGATAAAGGATTTGGACTCAAAATACAGAAAGACCTCTAAAACAACTCCATCAAAAATGGAAAATGATCTGAAGACACCCAGCCAAAAAACATTTACAGGTAGTAAAAATCACAGAAAAATATGCCCAGCATCATAAACCACTGTGTCATTGCTATGTTGTGCCCAGCTCTTTGCGACCCCATGGACTGTAGCCCGCCAGGCTCTTCTGTCCATGGGATTCTCCAGGCAAGAATACTGGAGTGGGGCGCCATGCCCTCCTCTAGGAAGCTCAGTGCATCACCTCAGGGACTAGGTTTCAACAGAGGGATTTTGTGGTGACATATGCAGACCATAACACCAGACATTACAACAGTAAATCACAAGTTTGTTTCTTTAAACTTTAATTATTATAAATACACATAACATACAACTTACCATCTAAACCATTTTAAAGCACACAGTTCAATGTCACTACGTACATTCACATCGTTGTATAACCATCGCCACCGTCCATCTCCAGAGCTGCCTTCATCTTGCAAATACTCTGTCCCCATTAAACAGGAACTCCCCATTCCTCCTCCCCACCAGGCTCCTCTGTCCATCTAGACTCCTCTGTCCATGGGATTTCCCAGGCAAGACCAGTGGGTTGCCATTTCCCTCTCCAGGCATCTTCCTGACCCAGGGATCAAACCTTCCTGTTATACCGCCTGCATTGGCAGGTGGATTCTTTACCACTATCGCCACCTAGTAAGAAAATAATTATAAATAACATCAATAAGTCATCTGTCGCTCAGGTGTAGACCCAGAAAGGGATCAGAGGGACTCAGCCCGCGGGGACACCCTGGTGTAAGCATTGCGGTGCATTATCTGCAAAACGAGACTGGATTATCCACAACTACTTAATGCACCTAAAGCCCCTGGAGGCAGGCGCACAATGTGTTATTGTCGCTCTAGAAGGGAGGACACCGGCTCCAGCGGGCGCCGGGAGGCGCCTGAAGCCATCACTCCAATAAAGAAGGGACCAGGGTGGCAGACGAGAGAGCCCTCCGGGTGCGCGGGGTCCGGCCGCCGCAAGCGGCGCCGGCACGGAAGGGGTTACAACGATAGAGACGACCGGAGGACCCGAGGTAGCGGAGTGGCCCTGGCCGCCACCCTCCTCGACGCCTACCGCGCGACCGCGCAGGCGCGAGAGCCCAGCGCGGGGGCGGGGGGCACCTCCCTGGGCACCCGGAAGTCTCCGCCTAACGGGCCAAGCCCGCGCCTCCCGGCCTGGAAGGGGGCGGGGCGCGAAGCCCCTCGGCGCGCAGCGCCATAGAGCGTGGCCGGAGGACCCGTGTCCTAGACGCGTCCGGAAGTGCCACCCTGGGGCGCCCGCCCCGCACCATAGAGCTGGGGGGG